>CM041778.1:313211968-313385067 GCA_023374045.1 Limonium bicolor
CATCTTAGTCCACATGAGTGCTTTAGTTGCAGCTTTGATATCGACAATAACACGAGAGGGCATACTAGATTGGTTGGCCATAGCTCGCTTGCACCGCTCTATCCAGATGTAGTAAACGACATTTGCTACAGCTGCTCTTCTCACTAGGTCAATCGGTCGGTGCCTTTTGCAGTAGCGAAGGATCCAGGATGCACAGCTACGAAGGCTTCTTCGGTTGGTTGGGATTCCCAGCCAGTCGCAGATATTCCACCAAACCCTGCAAGAGAACCTGCAATGGAAAAAAAGATGGTTGCTTGTCTCTTGAGCACGCTCACAGAGCCAACATCTGTTAGCAAGATATATGCCCCATGATTGGAGCTTATCACAGGTTTAAAGTCTGCCTTTCATAGCAACCCACAATATAAATTTAGCTTTAGGGATAGACAAATTTTTCCAGCATATATTGTACCATTGGAAAATCTGGGGCGGGCCAGAGATATCCCTATAGAACAAATTAACCCTAGGACGGGAGGGATAGGAGCTAAAGAGGGAGATGGCATCATTTGGAGAGTCATATTGCTTCACCCACCAGTCCCTGGCATGAATAATAACTTTCCAAGTCCAGGGATCATTTCCCTTAGCAGTAATCATCCAGATGGTGCTATGGTTATGAAGGAAGACCTTATGGATCCATTGGATCCAAAGACGCTCCTTGTCGTGAGTGATGACTGAGATGGTCTTGAGCATGAAACACACATTCCATTTGTGTATGTCCCTGAGACCCAGACCACCATTCTTCTTGGTATTAGTGATAGTGTTCCAGGCCACTGGAGGGGTGGTGGAATTATCAGTCTCTCCTGACCAGAGGAATGACCGGAGGCAATTAGTGATTCTCTTGATGACGTTTTTTGGGATAGAGATGCAGGAGGCCCAGAAACCAATTACTCCAAAAAGAGTACTCTGAATAAGGGAGAGCCTACTAGAAAAGGAGAGGGATTTACTCCCCCAAGATGTTATAGCCCTACGAATGCTATCAATGAGGGGGTTAAAGTCAGCAGCTTTAGGCTTCCTAGCAGTGATTGGATGCCAAGATAGCGAAAAGGAAAGGACCCCAGCTTAAAACCCGTTAATTGAACGAGCAATGCAGTAAGGGCCGGACTAACCCCTCCAAGGAATAAGTCAGATTTAGTAGGGTTAAGCTGAAGACCAGAAGCTTCTGAGAAGAGATTGACTTTGTTAAGCATATAATTTATTGAGCTTTGGTCGCCCCTACAGAATAAGAGGGCATCATCGGCAAAAAAGAGGTGGGTGATACGGAGGGATTTGCATGAAGGGTGGAAGTGGAAGTCGGAGGAGGAAGGGAGCTGGCCAAGCAGCCGAGATAGCATGTCCATAACAAGCACAAATAGGTAGGGGGAGTGTAACACCCCAACCGCTAATCCTTCCATTATCCCCTAGTCAATCCCATACTTACCCTTCTCGTAGCGGAATACTTACTTACTCCCGGCGGGTGATACAACGCCGTTAACCCTCCAAGGTTAACAAGGCTACTACTACTTACCGTTTCAGACTGATGATTAGAATGAAACGCATACATACTACTTACTTTACAATACCAAATACCTACTTACATTTGATTACCGAGTATCCAAGTTTTACGAATTACATTCCAAGGTTACTTCCCAAAATTGAAGAGTTTATACATCCTCTCCCTACTATCCAATTACGAATTCAATATCCAAAAAGGTGTACCCCATGGTACACCGGCTACTCAAAAAGGCCTTAGCCGTGTACAACTCGGTACACCATCCAAATCCTACCAACTACCAAAAAGAATTACATCCGGTCCTTACTCTACCTTCATGCCTCGCGGGTACCTGTGGAGTAAAAACATTCCCCCGAGGGGGTCAGCTTACGCTGAATATGATAACCGCATACCCCGCGTACTAGCGAGGGTACGCCAACTAATTGGTCGAATACATGCGGTTCGTTTCATTCATACATACATACATACATGCTTATTACAATACAATTCAATACATTCATTTCACCAAGCATACATACATACAATACATACAAGAAGTGCAATACAAGTCATCCGTTCATACTTACCATACTCACCGCATTACGGAGATACAATTCTCCAATACATACCAAGGTCTTGTTAGCCTCATTACATACCCGGGTTAATCGAGTGTTCAATACTTTTACTCCGGGTCAATGACTTACAATAGTCAAGACCAATACAAATACAATACTTACTTCTTACATACTTTACTTCCAGTTAAGTCGGTATGACCTCCGGGCAGGGATTACTACATCCCACCACCGGGCTTTAGGGTGGCCCACTAATCCAGGATGCTACCCATCCAAGGGATTTGGTCCATGGAAAAGATTATAGCCAGGATTCGGATCCAACCTCTTGTGTTTCCTTATCCTCACGCGTGGCTGAAACTATATCGGACTTCTAGTCATTCCATTTTACTCATTACTCAAGTTAGGAGTTAGGTTGTTAGGAATTAGTAGAAGTCAGTACTTCATTTCCTTACATACATACAATACTCCAGTACACAATACTTACACATACTCCTCCATTCCATTCATTCATTTCATGAATTATACAAACTAATTGTTCAAGGAAATACAACAAGAACAAAATAGTTCAAACACAGTTAAGTGCAATATAAGTACGATTCATGCATTTATCTTGTTGGTGATCACATAAGCACACAAATCGGGGTAACCAAGTTAGGATACAAGGCATGAAAAAATCATACCGTTCACCGTCGTAAGGTACTACCGGTTCCTTTGGAGCTCAACTATTGGATTCCTATACATACATGAAGTAGTATGATCAATGATCTATTCTCGATCTACTTACTCCTTCATTGATACTTTCAATGTATACTTACTACTTCATTGCTTTCTTACTTGGTTATAGAACCATCCTTTTCCTTACTATTTCTTACACTTGCTTCCTTATTCATTTACTTACTTTCTTACCATTATTACCTCATTAATGGTGTATTACTACATATATATGCATATATGTATATAGGCATATATATATGTGCAGAGTGGATTTATCGTGAGTTATTAGCACTGGTGAAATTGATAAAAAGAAAGAAATTAATACTCAAAATATCCGTCGGGCTGCAAATAAAACCCGGTCGCAGTAGTATAGAAGACAGAAGCGGCGGGGTCAAACCGTGGGACTTATAGCGAGATAAAATAGTTCCTAAGCTTGTCACAAAAGGGGGGAAGTTAATTGACTTGTTTTAGAGAAAATATTAAGCAGATTAAAATTACTGAGTGCAGATGAATTAAATGGAACTCCGGGTTTAGGTTTTATATAATCTGATTAATTATGCTATTCTACCGGTTTAATATATTAGTTTGGCAAAATTCCTGTTATTATCCTAAGGACTAAGTCATAGACCCTTAAGAACTCGTTCACCAGAAAATGCTCGGTCTAATCAAGGTTCGAGCAATACTATGTAAACGGACGTTAAATTCGAGGAATTATAATTGCATCTGAAAATATTAACCTATTAAATCATAATAAGCTTTCTCCAGATTTACGGCTTATTAACCTGTCTATTTATCACCTGGTCTGATCAAAATAGACTTAGGAAAGCATTTTAATAAATTCATGTAATTTATTAAAATGGTGAGAGAAAACCTTTAAGCGTAACAAACTGTATTTATTTTAACCGGTAGAAATATTGATTACATAATTAAACAAACCATAAATAAAACCTTTGCCCGGAGCAAATCCTCCTTAGCCTGACATATTAAAGACAGAATAAGAAGTAGAGGAATACATCTGAGAAGATGTTTTTTTCCGCTCCGCTATCTTATCTGCTAATATTTTTGACAGAGGTTGGACAGGATAACGGTATGAAGTGGAATGATTTATGGGATGAGATGTAGTATGGAATTTATGTGGATGAAATAAGTGATTTTATGGAGAGTTTTATGGTATTTTTATGGAAGGAAAATGGCATAAGTTTGGGGTGGAACGTGTGTCTCTTTGTTTGAAGTAGCAGTGGTATTTTATAGAGGAGAGGAAGAAGAAGAACAACTGCAGACAGAGGTGGAAGAGCATTGATTGCTCAGGGGACAGAACGCGAAGAGTAGATAGATAAGTTGCAGGTCGACGGGCGAAGTCGACGAGCAAAGTCGACGAAGAAAAACTGTTATGCGCGAGATTTTAGTCGCGTCCGCCTCTGCGTCCGCCTCTGCGTCCGCCTTAATCCCGCGCGGACGTCTCTGTCGACTTGCTGTCCGCCCGGCCTCTTCTTCCGTCCGCATGACCGTCCGCCTAAGAATGAAGCGGACGTCTCTGTGAGTTCCGCCTCCCTGTCCGCTCGATTTCAACGCGGACGTCTCTGTTCTGTAACTCTCTTACGTCCGCCTAAATACCATGCGGACGCATGGGCGGACACGAGTTCTTGACCCATTATCTTGTACGAACTTTGACCGGCTCTAGATTCTTCGTTTGGACTCCGTTTTCTGAGCCGTTTGCGTCTATGCGTTCGTCTCTTCGTCTACTTTACTCCCAGCTTGGTTTTCCTCATGTTAAACCAATAAATTTGTGAGATAAACAATAAAACATAAACTAGAGGAAAACTAACCGAAGTGGAGAAATGAGCAAGAAAAGTGCTAATATTATATATGAAATACACCTGTAAATCATGCTCATTTGGACACTTATCACACCCCCACACTTATCTTTTTGCTTGTCCTCAAGCAAAACCACGTACCCAAGTAAGTAGGGAATGCTCAATACTAACAAATATTATTATGAAGGGTAGGATAAACATGATCTTTTTAACTTATTGAGGAGTGTGATCCATCAACTGCTGGTGGCATAGGTGTGCTCAAGGTAAAAATAAAATATAGAGTTTCGGGGTATGATCCAAGGTACTTCAATGTTTCTTTTAGGTGACTCTGAGAACTTTTACCGTGGCCAACTTCTCTCAAGAATGGGCATTGAGGAGAAAACAAAAGGAAAAATAGATTTATGCATTTGTTTCACTTTTGCATATGGGATGAGAAAATGTAGGCATAACGCCTTTGTATTTAAGAACACTCAACTCTCTTTGTTGGTTACCAATGGTGTCTCACAAGTCCCTTGTTTTTTTTTATTTCCTCTTCTTCTTTTTTTTTAACAGAGAAGCACCCCTTAGCAATCCCTAAGAGAGAAGACAGAAAGAAACCCTGAGCAATAAAATCCAACCATTGCAGATTATTTGGTCACACCGCATATAAAATGCTCCTCAAAAGTAATCAAAATTTTAAATTTTTGTACCATTTATCCCACAATTCATAACAGTATTTATTTTTTAAAGAGAACAACCTACATTAGCAGGGTACATAATTTTAATTTTTGAACAAATGCAAGATAAGCAGAGAGATTCAAACAATTAAAGCACAAAAATGCCCTAAAAGGCTCTTCCCCCATACTTAAGCTTAAGCAATGCCCTCATTGCGTAGATGAAATAAAATTAATAGGGCATGCAATTATTAAAGGAAAGAGTGTACTCCCTAGATTTCGTAGAGTGTGTAGAGCTCCCCCACACTTGAGTGCAGCTGTGGAATGTCATGAAATGAACCTGTAAAGAATATTCTACACAGTCAGAAAACTCAAGTGAAACCTGCATTTTTTATAACATAATAAAGGGAAATATAGTACAAAAAGAAAACAACATTAAATTAAAGGAAATATAAAAGATAGATAGTGGGTTGCCTCCCACCAAGCTGCCCAGGTTTAACGTCTCTAGCTAGACGTATTTGACCAAGCTTTAGTTTGGAGAAGAGTTCGAGGGCGAGTTGTCCCGCTGTTCTTGGACAAAATAAGTTGCAGAGAAGTCAGTTGGAATATTAGAATGAGAATTATACCTTTTAAGACGTGCCCCGTTGACCTTGAAAGTTTCGCCTTGTTTGTTCTGGAGTTCAAAGGCACCGTACGGGGTCACACTAACAATCTGGAAAGGGCCGGCCCAATGTGACTTGAGTTTCCCAGGGAAGATCCTTAATCTAGAGTTATACAAGAGAACCCAATCACCAATTTCGAAGTCCCTCTTGAGGATCATCCTGTCATGGAACTTCTTGGTGCGCTCTTTATAGATCTTAGCATTCTGGTAAGCCTGATCTCGCAGCTCTTCTAATTCGGAAAGTTGGAATTTCCTTTTCTCTCCTGCAGAAGTCATGTCAAAGTTTAGGGCCTTGATTGCCCAATATGCCTTATGTTCCATCTCTACAGGTAAGTGGCATGCTTTCCCATAGACCAGCTTAAAAGGAGACATCCCGATGGGAGTCTTGAATGCAGTGCGGTAAGCCCAAAGCGCATCATCCAGCTTAAGTGCCCAATCCTTTCATGATGAGTTAACCGTCTTCTGGAGGATCCATTTTAACTCACGGTTGGAAACTTCTACTTGGCCGTTTGTCTGGGGGTGATAAGGTAAAGCTACCTTTACGTACCCCGTACTTAACCATAAGCGCTTCGAATAAACGGTTGCAGAAGTGAGATCCACCATCACTGATAATAATTCTGGGCACGCCGAAACGGGTAAAGATGTGCTTTTGAGGAACCTGGTTACTGTCTTTGCATCGGCATGATGACAAGGTATAGCTTCTACCCACTTCGACACGTAATCAACTGCCACTAGAACATATTGGTGGCCCTGCGAGGAAGGGAACGGTCCCATAAAATCAATGCCCCAACAATCAAAGAGCTCCACTTCTAGTATCCCCTGTTGTGGCATCTCATGTCTCCTGGATGTGTTACCCATTTTCTGACAATTATCACATTGTTTGCAGAATTGGTACACATCTTTATGAAGGGTCGGCCAATAAAAACCTGAGGCCAGGATCTTAGCAGCGGTCCTTGTGGGTCCATGGTGACCTCCGGCTTCCCGTGAGTGACAAAATGTATGACGTTTGAAACCTCATCTTCTGGGAGACATCGTCGAATCAACCCATCAGCACTAACTCGGAACAAATACGGATCCTCCCAGAATAATGCCTTGAGTCAGAAAGAAATTTCTTCTTCTGGGAGTAGGAAAAATCGTAGGGTACTGTTCCAGAGACTAAATAATTGGCCAGGTCCGCGTACCATGGCTCCTGTACTTTGGTGATGGAGAAGACAGTCTCATCGGGGAAGAATTCGTTGATAGGCACACTATCCGTAGGAGTCACCAATCTAGAGAGATGGTCAGCGACGACATTCAATTTCCCGCTCTTATCTTTGACTTCGATGTCAAACTCTTGAAGTAGAAGAATCCAGCGCAATAAGCGAGGCTTGGCTTCTTGTTTTGTAAATAAGTATTTGAGAGCGGAGTGGTCTGTATGCACGATGACTTTGCTTCCCCATAAGTAAGATCTGAACTTATCGAGGGAGAAAACTATAGCCAGAAGTTCTTTTTCGGTGGTCGTATAGTTTTTCTGGGCGTCGTTTAGTGTTCTGCTGGCATAAGCGATCACTCTCAAGATTTTCTCTTTTTTCTGGCATAGAGCTGCCCCCACGGCGTAGTCACTTGTCACACATGATCTCAAACGGAAGAGACCAATCAGGTGGTATGACACAGGTGCTGACACCAATTTTTGTGTTATAGTTTGGAAAGCAGCTGAACACCTTTCATCAAAATGAAACGGGGCATCTTTCTGTAGCAGGTCGGTCAATGGTTTGCTGATTTTGGAGAAGTCCTGAATAAACCGCCGATAAAATCCTGCATGCCCTAGAAATGCTCGTATATCTCGAACTGTAGTTGGTGCTGGTAACTTCTCGATAACCTCTACCTTGGCTTTATCCACCTCTATTCCTTTTGCTGATATTTTATGTCCAAGGACGATCCCGTCCTTGACCATAAAATGACACTTCTCCCAGTTTAAAACGAGATTCGTATCCTCACACCGTCTTAGGATTAAATCAAGTTGTGCCAAGCATTTGTCGAAACTAGAGCCATAGACTGAGAAGTCGTCCATAAAGACTTCTATGCTCTGCTCGATGAAGTCAGCAAATATTGCTTGCATACATCTCTGGAAGGTAGCAGGGGCGTTGCATAGACCGAAAGGCATTCGTCGGTATGCAAAGGTACCGTAAGGACAAGTGAAGGTTGTCTTGTCCTGGTCCTCAGGTGCGATTGGTATTTGAAAATAACCCGAGAACCCATCTAGAAAACAGTAGTACTCTTGCCCTGCTAGTCGTTCCAACATCTGGTCGATAAAGGGGAGAGGAAATGATCCTTCCTGGTTGCCAAGTTCAAACGCCGATAGTCAATACACATGCGCCATCCTGTGATCTTTCTTTGAGGGATAGTCTCTCCCTTTTCATTAATAACAGCTTCGATGCCCCCCTTCTTAGGGACAACTTGAACAGGACTGACCCATGGACTGTCAGAAATTGGATAAATGATGTCGCGTCAAGGAGTTTCAGAACCTCCTTTCGAACTACCTCCTTGAGGTTAGGGTTTAGCCGGCGTTGAGGTTGCCTGATAGGTTTGTAGTTTTCCTCCATATAAATGGTGCGTGCAATAGGAGGGATCAATTCCTTTGATATCAGCGATAGTCCACCCGATTGCTGTCTTGTGCTTCTTTAGTACCTCGAGTAACCTCGTTTCCCCCGGAATTCAGAGAAGAGGAAATAATGACAGGCAAATGGTCATTTTCAGCTAGGAAGGCATACTTGAGGTTAGAGGGTATTTCTTTAAGCTCGAGTTTAGGTGGTTGTTCCACTGATGGAATTGATTTTTGAGGTTTTCTGTCGAGTTCTTCGATTGGTGGCCGGTACGCTTGATAACCAGCCCTTCCTTTCTCTACGTACGCCAGCATGGCGTTAACTTCTGGATCCTCCACCTTTTCTTCTAGAGAAGTAAATAATACTCGCTCTAGCGGTTCAGTTTCAGCTTCCAAGATGGAAGATGGGAATACATGTCCTCATCTGTAGCAAAATCGCTTCCTCCTCCTCATCATCTGTGAATCCCACTGTCTTAGCATGAGGAGAAAAGTTTGAGCTTTTCTTCATCATTTTTGCATGTCGAATTCAATCGTTTCATCCTCGTACCGAAGAGTGATTTTCCATCATGGACGTCAATGATGGCTTTGGCGGTACTCAGAAACGGTCGACCTAGAATCAGGGGAACCTCAACATCGTCATCCATTTCTAGAATGACGAAATCAGCTGGAAAGATGAAGCGAGACACTCCAACTACCAGATCCCGGACTATGCCCATGGGCTTGATCTCTGATCTGTCTGCTAGTTGGAGTTTGAAAGGAACCGGTTGCATTTCTCCTCCTTTACTTTCAAGAAGGTGGTGTATGGCATGATATTAATGCTGGCTCCTAGGTCGCATAGACCACTTCCACAGTCCACTCCACCTATAAAACACGGGATCACGGGATTTCCCGGATCTGTTTGTTTGGGAGGGAGTGCTCGAAGAAGGGCCGCAGAGCATTCCTCCGTGAGGTGCACTGTTTCTTTCCAGGTTTCTTTTTTTCTTTGTAAGAGATCCTTTAGAAATTTGGCGTAGTTAGGCATCTCTTGCAAAGCATCAAGTAAGGTATGTCGAGGTCAGTTTCTTGAAAACTCAAGAACTTGGAGAACTGCTCATCTAGGTGTTTCTTTTTCATTCTGTTTGGGAATGGGAGTTCATTGTTTTTATGAGTGGAAGTTGGGATGTCGATGGTAACTCGAGATGGAGGTGGAGTAACAGGAGTAGGAACTTGGATTTCTGAGGGAGGTGAAGTTGGTTTGGTGGTTTCATCAACATTGATATAGGAATCTTCAAGATTTTCTTTTTCTTTTCCTTTGCTGGTGGCAAGTTCCCTTCCACTCCTTAAAGAGACTGCACACAAGTTTGTTGATTGTAATGTGCCATCGTCTATAAGGACTGAATTTGCTTGTTCCTTTGGATTGGGATTAGTCTGTGAAGGGAATTGACCAGGTGGTCTTTGTTGAGTAAGTAACTGTTGGATCTGAGATTGCAAGGCTTTTTGGTCTTTGCGCAGAGCTGCGACCTCTTCTTGCGTATCTCGGGATTTACCCATCATCGCCTTAAACATCTCTGCATCTGAGACATATCAGACTCAGGATTCGAAGGAGGTTGAGTTGGTCGACTCGATGAAGCTTCATTGCCATAAGGCTGTTGTTGATATTGCCTTTGGCCTCCTTGGAAATTGGATTGAGGTCTGTAGTTTTGGGATGTTTGTAGGGTATGTGGGTTTTGGATATTTTCTGTGTTTGAGTAGCGAAGGTTGGATTGCATGTTACGTTGCCATTGTCTGTATCCTGATTGTTGGTGATGTAGTTTGCTTCCTCCGCTGCTTTTAATTCTTGTAGTTGGGGGCATTGTTCATAATCATGAGGCCCACCACATTGCGTACAAGAATTAGTTGGAGATGGTTGGGATGAGGAGCATAGCCTGGAGGGGTAGTAGGTGTCGGGAAATCATCGACTTAGCTTGCTGGGAAGGAATTCATAGCCATCTGCTCAACCACTTTTGAGAGTACTGACTTTTGTTGCCTGCTGAGCATTGCTCTCCATGAGTTGCTCATGGCTTTTCATCAATTGGTCGAACTTGTTATCACTTTCCCCAACATGATATAATCCTGGAGTACCGCTCCTTGATCCACCGGAGGCCCAGTCTCTGATTTCCTCACAGAGAGATTCCATGCTGTTCAGAAATTGTGCTCCTGGCTTTTTCAGAATGTCAGCCCCTAACGAAGATACACCATTGTTCTGCACGGACCGATCAAGCCTTGTAGAACAATTGTGATACTTGTTCTTTCGTCAGACCATGGTGAGGACAAGTAGTAGTAGACCTTTGAAGCGATCCCAAGTTTCACAAATATTCTCCGACCCAGGTTGCTTGAAATTATAAATTTCAGCAATCATCTCCAATGTTCGGCTCGGGGGTAGGAATTTGTCGTAGAACTTGGTGGCCATGTCGTCCCATGTACCAATGGTACTTGGTGTTAGGCTATGATACCACTTGCTCGCGTTTCCCGTCAGGCTGTGGGGAATGACAATCTTGCATATTGAAGTACTGCTGGTCGCGTGTGAGTAAGACTTGGCATGTTGCAAGAATTTTGTAACATGTAACAGGGCTTCGTCGGACTGGTGCCATCAAACATGCCCAACTCCTTCACACATCGATTTGATGATATGGCTTCAGCTTCTGCCACTCATCGTATTCGGATGGGCTGAGGTGAGGAAGGATGATAGCAGGCTGTTGTCCTTGGTTAGACGGCCTGTTGATATTTCGAACCGTTGCTGGTGTAGATGCCATGTTAGCTTCCGGGTCAGAATCTATCACTGTGGTGGTATTTCGTTGAGTTCGTCTCTGCCTAGGGTACGCAGAAAGGTTCTCTCGATCTCTGGATAACCAACCGTGTGATTATTAATATTTTCTGGGAGACTGTTTGACCTGGTAAAAGGCATTCACCACTCAAAACAGAGAAAAGAACTGGTTACGTTAGAATAATAAAAATGTTAGGAATTAGTAGACAGAAATTTAAAGTTAGTAGTTAGGGACAATGGAAAGAAATGACAGAAAATTGAAATGACAATGGAACGAAATGACAATGGAACGAAATGACAGAAATTATAAGTTAGTAGTTAGAGACAATGGAATATTAAAGGACAATGGAAAGAAATGACAATGGAACGAAATGACAATAATATTAAGATGTTAGGAGTTAGATGTCCAATGTCCAAGTCAGATGTCCGAGATTATATGTCCGAAATTGGATTAACAGTTTTTTTTTTTACTAAATTAACAGATTATTATAATATAACAGGTGAATTAACCGGGGCTTAGGGACTAGATTAAATCAAGTCCCCGGCAACGGCGCCATTTTGCAGAGTGGATTTATCGTGAGTTATTAGCACTGGTGAAATTGATAAAAGAAAGAAATTAATACTCAAAATATCCGTCGGGCTGCAAATAAAACCCGGTCGCAGTAGTATAGAAGACAGAAGCGGCCGGGGTCAAACCGTGGGACTTATAGCGAGATAAAATAGTTCCTAAGCTTGTCACAAAAGGGGGGAAGTTAATTGACTTGTTTTAGAGAAAATATTAAGCAGATTAAAAACTGAGTGCAGATGAATTAAATGGAACTCCGGGTTTAGGTTTTATATAATCTGATTAATTATGCTATCTCTACCGGTTTAATATATTAGTTTGGCAAAATTCCTGTTATTATCCTAAGGACTAAGTCATAGACCCTTAAGAACTCGTTACCAGAAAATGCTCGGTCTAATCAAGGTTCGAGCAATACTATGTAAACGGACGTTAAATTCGAGGAATTATATTGCATCTGAAAATACTAACCTATTAAATCATAATAAGCTTTCTCCAGATTTACGGCTTAATTAACCTGTCTATTTATCACCTGGTCTGATCAAAATAGACTTAGGAAAGCATTTTAATAAATTCATGTAATTTATTAAAATGGTGAGAGAAAACCTTTAAGCGTAACAAACTGTATTTATTTTAACCGGTAGAAATATTGATTACAAATTAAACAAACCATAATTAAAACCTTTGCCCGGAGCAAATCCTCCTTAGCCTGACATATTAAAGACAGAATAAGAAGTAGAGGAATACATCTGAGAAGATGTTTATTTCCGCTCCGCTATCTTATCTGCTAATATTTTTGACAGAGGTTGGACAGGATAACGGTATGAAGTGGAATGATTTATGGGATGAGATGTAGTATGGAATTTATGTGGATGAAATGAGTGATTTTATGGAGAGTTTTATGGTATTTTTATGGAAGAAAATGGCATAAGTTTGGGGTGGAACGTGTGTTTTTGTTTGAAGTAGCAGTGGTATTTTATAGAGGAGAAGAAGAAGAACGACTGCAGACAGAGGTGGAAGAGCATTGATTGCTCAGGGGACAGAACGCGAAGAGTAGATAGATAAGTTGCAGGTCGACGGGCGAAGTCGACGAGCGAAGTCGACGAAGAAAAACTGTTATGCGTGAGATTTTAGTCGCGTCCGCCTCTGCGTCCGCCTCTGCGTCCGCCTTAATCCCGCGCGGACGTCTCTGTCGACTTGCTGTCCGCCCGACCTCTTCTTCTGTCCGCATGACCGTCCGCCTAAGAATGAAGCGGACGTCTCTGTGAGTTCCGCCTCCCTGTCCGCTCGACTTCAACGCGGACGTCTCTGTTCTGTAACTCTCTTACGTCCGCCTAAATACCATGCGGACGCATGGGCGGACACGAGTTCTTGACCCATTATCTTGTACGAACTTTGACCGGCTCTAGATTCTTCGTTTGGACTCCGTTTTCGAGCCGTTTGCGCCTATGCGTTCGTCTCTTCGTCTACTTACTCCCAGCTTGGTTTTCCTCATATTAAACCAATAAATTTGTGAGATAAACAATAAAACATAAACTAGAGGAAAACTAACCGAAGTGGAGAAATGAGCAAGAAAAGTGCTAATATTATATATGAAATACACCTGTAAATCATGCTCATTCGGTCGACTCCAGAAGGTTTCCCGTCTTTGTAAATCTGGGCTCGACCGACCTTGCAAGTTCGGTCCTAAGGTTGGTCCGGCCCAGTACTTCAGTTTTAAAATCTGTTTTTGGGTGTTTTCTTTACCCATTGTTCCCCCAATCTTTACCAATACTTCCCCACATGATTTAGCACTAATTAAACACTCTAAATCACCTTAGTTTACCCACCGAACCTACTACTCAATTCTTACATTCACTTACACATTTTTCCTCACTTCTTCTCAACACTCACACTAGCTTCCATTTCACTTATGCTACAGATTTTTGTTTCCTCCATCATGCTACAGATTTTCCACTCAACTTCTAACCTCCATTACTTCCTCAACTAACGCTACTCCTAGCATCCAAAATACATTACTCACAACTTAATTCCATCCCATTTACAACCTCATATCCAAATCTGTTACAAAGCTACTAACCACTCATTTAACTTTCCAAATCTGTTTCCAAGTGTATCTAAGTCCTCAAATTCCTAGATAAAATTCGGCATAGTCTCCCTATAATTCTGACTTGCTCACACACCATTTCAGCTCACAATTTCCCATTCTCACAACCTGTTTATACAATACATCATATCACATCTCAGCATCACTACAACACAATAAAATTCCTACATACTCAATCATACCCAATGTTTTCCCAAGCTTTTAAAACTCGTTTAAAAACTTCAAAACTGTTACAATCTCATTACTCATCGTACTACAATATGCTTACTACTCATTCCTCAATTCGTTACTCATTTTACTACTCCAAAACTGTTACACTACTACATACAAAACAAGCTCAAGGTAAAGGTAATCACCTTGTGTTTCTAGTTTTTCTTTTCTCTTGCCTTCTTCTTCCTTCTTCCTTCTTCTGTTCTTCCTCACACAATGCACAATACTACAACCACCATACCAATACACACTACCATTTAACATTCATTTTTGCACTAACCCTAGAATTTAAATGTTTTAGGGTTTAGAGATGAGTATTACCTTTCAATGGATGAATGGAGTTCTTGACTAGCAAGAGAACAAGGTTCCTAGCCCAACAAGAGAGCCAAAATCGGCTGGAACAAAGAGGGCCAAGAGTTCAAAAACTGAAAATCCTTATAATGCCAATGAGAGCTAGAAATGAAGGATTTTCGAAATTCTTTTTACCTCAAAGTAACAAGGAGGTGAAGGTGCTTCTAATGGTGGACTTGAATCTTCAAATGGAGGATACCCATAAAAACGAAAGTTGAGCTTTTGGATTTTTGAAAGGAGGGAAATGTTCTCCTTTGCAAGGGGATTCCAATGGTACTAATTTTGTAATTTTTGGAGCAAGATTAGTGGGTTACAAGAGGAGAGAAGGTGGGTTTTGTGTGAGCTTCTCAATTCTCCATGAATGTCGCAGAGGAAGAAGAGAATAGAGAAAGAGAGGGAGGGGAGCCGTGAGAGGGAGAGAGGAGTGAGGAGAGAGAGTCTTCCTTTTTTTCTTTATTTCCTTGTCTTTTAGCTAATAAGAGAGAAATAAAGAGAGTGGGGGAGAGGAGTCCATCGGCTACACCACATGCCCCTCTACAGATTTTGCTTTTTATTTGCAAAGTGGACACACTAAGTTTGTTTATTTGCATTCTTACCCACAACTTCTCGGTTGTTACAGTTTTTACTAACCCGGTACCGTTTTCTGGGAATTTTCTCGTTAATTAATTTTATGGTTCTAAAGCCCCACTAATATTTATTAGTGACTATTTAGTTGACCAAAATTGTTACGAGTCTGTTTGACCCGCTTAAAGTCACATTTTCCCGGTTTCCTCGAAAAACGCGCTTTAAGGTTCGTTTATGCTTTTAACCCATTTTAAAGGTCCGTTTTCTTCGGGATTTGTTCCCTTGTATTTATATTAAGTGTAATTAAGCCTTTAAAAATATAATTAGCCTAATTAATCACTGGTTTTAATTACGGGGTATTTCAATCTACCCCCCTTAAGAAACTTTGCCCTCAAAGTTGCTCAAGGTTACGGTTTACCATTTTACTTATTCGGCAAGCCAATTGCCACAAGATGCCGATAACAGTTTCGGTCTTACTACACCTACTGTATATATACCACTTAAATGATTTCCCATGTACAACGACTACACCGTCCTACTCTCGAACGGCTTTCCAGCTCTTGTACCTGAAATAGGAAAAGAAGAGAAAGGGTGGCCCCCAAGGGGCTCAGCACCTTTGCTGGTATGGTAATCCCGCAGCCACATGCTACCGGGCCACGCACAACTAATTGTCGTCTTAGCATGCGGTTGATTATATTTAAATCATGCATGCAACTGTAAACACACAACACATAACATTTCGCCTCAATGGCTCAACAAACGGATAATACATCCTTACTTGATAAGTCACTCATGGTATTCATTATCCCTAGAGTGTTCCTCCTCTAATGGAGCTACTTCTTATAGACGACACTTACCCATAAATCGGGTTATCCTTAAACGCCTCTTATCACAAACTGGGATTCATTTCTATGATCCACACATTCATATTTTACAACATATAACATTCCTCACATAACAAAACATAACAACATTTCACGTTTCGACGTGCACATGATAACATCGCAATAGAAATTGCATTACAACAACATCAATAACATAACGGAACGGTCCTCTTAGGAAACCGACCCAAACATTCTTAATTCACTGGTGAGCCTAGAGAATGAAGTCACCCTCAGATAAGCTCGTTATACAACAAACAACACTCATTACCGTCCTAATAGTCGGACGAGTAACTTAAGTTAAGATGGTTTGGGTTTGGAGGGCCCGAACACACCACACAAACACCATGTTCCCCCTAAACCGATCATAAGTCAGAATAGCTAAGCTTTGGAATAAGCTAATGGGAGATCATAACCCGTGGGGGAAACAACCATAACAGAGAGAAGGGTAAGGCTAAGAAGGATACCCACTCCCAAACAACGCGCGACCGGCCAAACCGGATTCCTCACCACTGTTAGTACATACTTACTTTAGATATTTGTTAGAACACCACTATGGAGTCTATCACATCTACACACCATACAGTATTACAGCTGGGTTAAACACACAAGGGAGATCCCTACATTCACATACACAAACATCACATAATCAACTCACGCATAACCGTGGTTAGAACGTCCCATGGTTCGGGTCGTTTAATCCGAATACCGAACTCTCATGTGATCCTAGACTCAGTTAACTAAGGTTAACACTTCCAAGGTTAAACGGTATCGGAGTTGAACACGCCACATAAATGAATTACTGTAAACTCATTACATGTTTTATCTTAAAACGTGGCAAACATACAGAAAAACACATTGGCATACAAGCCGGTGTAATCCGGTAGGACACAGGTTGCAAGAGAACCATACCTGTCACCGGAGTCCACTTTATCGTGTCCACTTATGTTCCTCGAGCAATCCTCGAACAACTGATAACATTACATGTATTTTTATTAACATCGGGGTATCATGATTGTTTAAAGTCTAATGCTTATAACTTTTCCCTGGTAACTTAGTTACATAACTTCACTTTTTAACTTGTTTTACTTTTACATTTCAATACAACGTTTCCCCCACTATATTGTCATTATAACTCACCTAACATGTCTTAAACAACCTTATAACATCATTACTAGTCAATCCCCATCATCACATATCATTTTATAACTTTAAACAATGTTTTTGGTCCGACCGACCTTACCGACCGACCCTGCACAAGGTCGGTCCATTCTAGAACACTTTACCGTCAAAATTTCTACTCCGACCGACCTTGTAAGTTCGGTCGCATGTTCTGTCCATTCCTGAGAGTTTCTTCCCTTTGAAAATTCAGGCCCAACCGAACTTGCCAAGTCCGGTCCCATGTTCGGTCGATTCCAGAAACTAATTCTCGCAGGGTAATCTGGGCTCGACCGACCTTTGCAAGTTCGGTCGCAAGGTCGGTCTGCTCCAGACCCTTATTTTCCATTGCCCATTTAACTCCAAACTTCACCTCATATATCCTAATATGTCCTAACCTCATTTGGGCACTTCAAACACATCTTTAGCCATGTACTAAATTCCTTAAATCACCCACCAAAACTATCTTTATCATTCCACAAACTCCTTACAAAATCTCTTAATACTTGTACATTTTTCATTTGGCTTTCTAAGTGGTATTTCACCTATAATGACCACTATACCAAGATGTTTCCTCTACACCTTTGCATCATTTCTCAACATCTTTTCTTACTACTAAATCTCCTTTTCCACATCTTACCTAAACATCATTTATTCCTTGAATATCAACATTACCTAAACCTTAAACAAACTTCTCCAAGACTTTAATACATCCACAAAACACACATTGAATTCCTAGAACTTCCAAGATAATACCTAAATCCTTGTATCACTCTAAATCACCTTATTACATGCTTTCTTCCCTAGTAAATCACTTGTTCACCTTTAACACTTCCTAGTTCACCAAAACTTATTTAAATCACTTAGAACTTCTTACACATTCTCCAAATTTTGCCATAGCTTCTCTTGTATATACTCACATCCAAACACTTAGGTTTTTACCTTATTTCATTCAAGAACACCCTAAATCCATCAAGAACTTTTTCACACACAAAACTTCACCAAATTTACACTACATCACAATATAGTGCATAAACTTAAATTGCTTGGCACTTAGGCCCTTAAATAACATGGCTCTTAGGCCCTTAAATAACATAAACCTTAAACACTGAATTTCCCACATAAATATTGCCTTTGACCTGCAATTACATACAACAACACATATGCCCTTTAATAATCTCCTTAAGAACATTTTACTAGGTCTTTCACCTTTGGCTCCTTAGGTATTTTTATCAGGCAAATCAAGCTCATTTTCCTAAGGCATTTAAACTACATTGAGATAGCTTGTTTACCTCTTTTTCCTCACAAACTTCTTTCTTGTTTCCTTGTAAAACCGGTAGGGTGTTTGGTTGTTTGTCAACTTCTAAACAATGTACAAATAATAGAATGAGCATTCAAGCATTATGCTTCATCTCATTGTAAACCCTAGTTACATATATTGTTTTAAGGTATTAAAATGATTGTTTTACCTTGGAATGGAAAGAGAGCTTGAATAAGTATCAAGAGAGGACTCCTCCTAGCCCTTGGAAGATTCAAATGAAGCAAAAACAAGCAAGGTGAAAACACCATTGTGAGGTGAATTTTCGGACAACACAAAACATGAAGGAAACATCATTTTTCTTTGAGTTTCCTTACCTTGAAGCAAAGGAGAACAACAAGGTGTGAAAATATTAGCTCAAGCTCCTTCAATGGTGAATCTCCATGGCACCAAAATTGAGCTCTTGAAGATTTGAAAAGATAGAAGTGTAGAGCTTGCTCCAACTAGAAGAATGGTGGTCTTGAAATTGAATTTGGACCATGGAGCTAGGAGTTACAAGAGATCAAAGATGGAGTTTGGTGTGGTACTATTGCAAACCGTAGAAGAGAGCATGAAGGGAGGAAGAACCGTGTGAAATGAGAAGGAAGAAGAGAATGAGAAGGTAAGTTTGCTTTTGGAAGATATTTATGTTATAAAGTAACTTTCTTCCTTTACTTACTTTTCCTTCCTTTCCTTAATTGATTTCTTTTACATGTTGGTGACTCACCATAACAAAAACCGGCCCCCATTAGTAGTCTAGGGGTATGATAGCTTTGTTGACCAATTTAATTTATAACAACATAGTTACAAACTAGCTTATAAAAGTTACTATTCACTAAAACAAGGCACATAGATGTGAAATTTTTGATTTCCCATTGATATAGACTTCCAAATGTGATACTATATAGTACACATGTTAATTAAAGAGTAATGATGGACATCTAACCATACAAAACTCATTTACAAGACAATTTTTCAAAACTGCTTTAAGACTCCTTAAAGCACATTTTGTGTTTTAACCTGTTTTCAAGCTTGGTTTTCTTTGGTAATTGATTTAATATGTTCATTAACATATTTATAAGGTATAGGTATGACCATTAGGTCTTATACAAATTTATCCCAAGCTTAGAGCACATTTTTCTCTTATTGACTTTAAGGTATTTTCTTGTGTTTTATTTGGTTTAACTGTCTACCAAAGTTTCCTAAGGACTTAATTTGCCTTGTTAAATCATAATTGACTATTATTTAGTCTTGGTAGGTTCTTTGGGTCCTAACCAAGTTCACTCCAAGCTTAAAGCATGTTTTTGCTCAAACTGTATCTTAGTGCTTTATTGCATTTTACTATGGTTTAAATTGTTCACTGATGTTTCTAAGGCACTTTTTAGCCTTTACATACCATAGTTGATATTTAAACCACATATCAAGGTTTGGGGTATTTCAATCTACCCCCTTAAGAACTTCGTCCTCGAAGTTTACACTTCCCACACATCTTGGATTAGAATACGGGGATTACTTATAGAAATAAAACTTCCATAACCAAACACACTTTACATCACAACCTCGGACTTAATGGTCCGGGTAACACATTCACATCCATACATAACATAACATATTCACAAGATAACCTCGGACTCAATGGTTCGGGTATCTTAACAACATTTTGTTGGGCAAAATAATAGTTAAACTATCTTGCTAACTATGGGCAGTGAACCCAATCTTTGTAGTACAACAAGGTCGTATCCACAGAGACTTCGCAACTGTCTAATTAATTATCCAGTTTAGTAAATGTACAAAAAGATAAATTAAAGTGCATAAAATATAAATTGGGGTTTAGCCGGAGGCAAGCTTGATTTACAGAATTAGTACAGAAATAATAAAAACAGTAAAATAAAGTAAATGAATGGAAAAAGGTATCCTAGGATATCGGGGGAATTTCCTAAACTACTTAAACAATTTTATAATCCTGTCTCAAATATTTATTGTCTATTAGAGTTAATAATTGTCAGTTACTAACTCCTATTAATAGCCTTAGTATTTTCCTGCTCAATCCGGAGTGTAAATACCAAGATTAATTCCTTTGTGATACTTTAACTATCTCAAATCATATATTGATAGCTACCAATAAATGCAGTATTTTGTCAGAATAAGCATTCAACATAATTGCTGAAAGGAATTAAAACAAGTTTAATAAGTGAAACAGGTGATAAATATTTATTTAAGTACAGACAATAATTATAATCCTAATTTGCTCTTATTTGTCTGTTAAGAATTTATCTTGTGGCCTTCCTAAATCATAGATAAGGACAACTCTTAATTAATTCATTAAACTTCTTACAATCAGAAAAAGTCTAAAATCATTAATTAGCTTTAAGTGAGAATTCTTTTTATAACAGCGATGGATTTTATCTGCTAATCAAGGAGTATAAAATCTAACGTTTATCTCTCTTTGTGGTCTATTCTCAGATTTACAAAATCATTGAAATAAGAGAAACCGTAAATGCATAAAAATGATCAGTTATTAAGCATTTAATAATTTAGAGAGACAAAACAAATATTTATAAGCAAACTTGGTATTAATAATAAGTCTGAATTATTTAAGAACAAACCCCATCCTAGGATACGAATAAAATCACTTAGACATTAACAGTAATAAAAAGGGAACAGAAATAGCCATTAATTTGGAGAGTGTCGGCGGAGACTGGGCTGCGATTCGCTTCTGCTCCAGCTCCCTTTTCTTCTGTTCTTTTTATCGTGTTTCTGCTTCGTGGTGAAATGTAGAATTAAACTAAAATGGAGAAGTGAGGATTAAAGGATGGAATGGAACGTAGGTGTGGAAACTGTCTAACGGTGGTCTAATAATAACAATAACACTAACGACTAACAATTTGGATTCGGAGCAAGGGAGTTATTTTATTTGCGCAAAGGCGTGGGTTTATATAGAGGCAGAGGAGAAGAAGGTCCGTACGAATTTGATTAACTGTTGATTCATTGATTGCGCAGGGGACAGGAAGATGAAGATGCGCAGAGTAGATGGATAAGGCAGATGCGAGTTGGGCGAGTTGCAGACCGTCGGTGAGCAAATTGAAGTCGAAGACGAAGACGGGCGAAGAAGATAAGCTCCGGAACATTTACACACGACCGCCAGATAACATGCGGTCCTCTCTGTGCTGTCCGCCAATTAACCAGCGGTTCCATGTGTCTTGTCCGCCTGTTAAGGAGGCGGTCCTCTGTATGTTGTCCGCCTGTTATTTGGCGGTTCCCTCTGTCTTGACCGCGAGGCGGTCTTCTGTCTCTTGTCCGCCTGTTTAGAGGCGGTACTCTATGCCTCGTCCGCCTCCCTTTTAGGCGGTTGCCTCTACCTGTTCCGCCTCTGTAAGAGGCGGTTGCCTCTATCTGTTCCGCCTCATTATTAGGCGGTAGCCTCTATCTGTTCCGCCTCATTATTAGGCGGTAGCCTTAGTCTCGTCCGCGAGGCGGTTGCATTAGAGTAGACCGCCCAATACGGGGCGGTTGCCTCTGTTTGTGTCCGTGCGATATTATATATATTATACATATATATAACAATCTTCAACCGGCTCTACATTCTTCGTTATAAGTCCGTTTTCTGAGCCGTTTGCGTCTATGTGTTCGTCTCTTTATCTACTTCACTTCCGGCTTGGTTTTCCTCATGTTAAACCAATAATTTGTGAGATAAATAATAAAACATAAACTAGAGGAAAACTAACCGAAGTGGAGAAATGAGCAAGAAAAGTGCTAATATTATATATGAAATACCCTATAAATCATGCTCATTTGGACACTTATCACACCCCCACACTTATCTTTTTGCTTGTCCTCAAGTAAAATCACGTACCCAAGTAAGTAGGGAATGCTCAATACTAACAAATATTATTATGAAGGGTAGGATAAACATGATCTTTTAAACTTATTGAGGAGTGTGAAAAATTAACTGCTGGTGGCATAGGTGTGCTCAGGGTGAAAATAAAATATAGAGTTTCGGGGTATGATCTAAGGTACTTCAATGTTTCCTTTTTAGGTGACTGAGAACTTTTACCATGGCCAACTTCTCTCAAGAATGGGCATTGAGGAGAAAACAAAAGGAAAAATAGATTTATGCATTTGTTTCACTTTTGCATAAGAGATGAGAAAATATAGGCATCACGCCTTTGTATTTAAGAACACTCAACTCTCTTTTGTTGGTTACCAATGGTGTCTCGCTAGTCCCTTATTATTATTTTTTTTTTTTTAACAGAAAAGTACCCCTTAGCAATCCCTAAGAGAGAAGACAGAAAGAAACCCTGAGCAATAAAATCCAACCATTTGCAGATTATTTGGTCACACCGCATATAAAATGCTCCTCAAAAGTAATCAAATTTTAAAATTTGTACATTTATCCCACAATTCATAACAATATTTATTCTTAAAGAGAACAACCCACATATAAAGGGTCCACATATTGAATTGGACAAACGCAAGATAAGTAGAGAGATTAACATTTAAGCACAAAATGTCACCGAAAAGGGCACACTCCCCCACACTTAAATTGAACAATGTCCTCATTGTTCACCAGAAAAACAAGGGAAGGTTCAGAAGACCTTTTCGGTAAGTAGATAAAATAAAGATAACACAAAGAGTACAAATAAACATTTAAGCACATAAAGCTCCTCTGCAATTTTTATTTAAATCAAAGCAAATTTAAAGAAACTGGTACTCCCCTGATTTTATTTTTGCTAGCGTGTATTGGACTTCCCCCACACTTGAGCTTCAGCCTCAAGTAGCGTAGCTTGGTTGCGGTGTCCACATGGAGGTGCACCTGCAGAAGACACTAGAAGCAACCACACTAAAAACGGGGTTAAAAGTTAGCAAAAATATAATTTAAAGAGAACCTGAAAATTAAAAGAACATAAAGGCAAAATAAATAAAAGTACACCCGGGTTGCCTCCCAGGAAGCTGCCCTTCTTTAACGTCTTTGGCTAGACGCTTTGTCGTTATCCTGGATCAAAACAAAATGTTACTTCGGCATATAAAATGGGAAAATTAAAACTCCACAAAATCTGGTGTTTGAGGAGGTAATGCCGGTAACGTAGTTCTGACAGGAGAACCGGCGGTGATGATTTTTCTTCCTCAAATTGGAGGATGTAAAAATCCTCCTCTTGTAGGTGAGGCTTGTAGAAAGAACGCTTGATATCATCTTCAGAGAGAACTGATTCTTTGAAAGTGATAGTGGCGTTTTGTTTGGATATTTTGGTGGGAGGTGGTGGCAATTCCTTCTCTTTATTTTCGAGGATATAAATATCCTCATCTTCTGGATAGAGCACAGAGAAGGAGGGGAAATAGTAGTTGACTTCAGAGGGAGGAAACTCCATGAAGTCTATGGAGAAACTCTCTTCTGAGGGGTTGTCTTCATAATCAAGCTGATGGTTGTTTGGTGATGGATTCTCTAATTCGAATAGTGGAGGAGGTGGAAAGTAGCTTAAGTCCTCAGCAGGTTGTTCTTCCTCGTGAACCACTGCATTCAGTTGTGGAACGGGTTGTTCCATGTGTTCTACCTGATCTAGCGTTCTTTGCCGGATCATTTCAATGGTTGAGGTAAAATTTGCCATCATTTCCCGTAAAATGGCGTTGTCTCTTTCTATTGCAACCATAGGACAATAGGAACTTTCATGGTCTCCTCCACACTCTTGGCAGACACTCCATTGACTGTAGTCCTCTGCGCTATAGGGGTAACCATACCAATCTTCTGCTTGATCGTAGTGACCATCCATCAGAATTAAGTACCTTTAAAAACAAAACAAAAATTTATACACAAAAAGGGTAATTACAGAAATAAAAGAAAAACTAAACAGATAATGAACCAGATAGTTGGACCGAAGTCCCCGGCAACGGCGCCAAAAACTTGTTGGGCAAAATAAGTTAAACTATCTTGCTAACTATGGGCAGTGAACCCAATCTTTGTAGTACAACAAGGTCGTATCCACAGAGACTTCGCAACTGTCTAATTAATTATCCAGTTTAGTAAATGTACAAAAAGATAAATTAAAGTGCATAAATATAAATTGGGGTTTAGCCGGAGGCAAGCTTGATTTACAGAATTAGTACGAAATAATAAAAACAGTAAAATAAAGTAATGAATGGAAAAAGGTATCCTAGGATATCGGGGAATTTCCTAAACTACTTAAACAATTTTATAATCCTGTCTCAAATATTTATTGTCTATTAGAGTTAATAATTGTCAGTTACTAACTCCTATTAATAGCCTTAGTATTTTCCTGCTCAATCCGGAGTGTAAATACCAAGATTAATTCCTTTGTGATACTTTAACTATCTCAAAATCATATATTGATAGCTACCAAATAAATGCAGTATTTTGTCAGAATAAGCATTTAACAATATTGCTGAAAGGAATTAAAACAAGTTTAATAAGTGAAACAGGTGATAAATATTTATTTAAGTACAGACAATAATTATAATCCTAATTTGCTCTTATTTGTCTGTTTAAGAATTTATCTTGTGGCCTTCCTAAATCATAGATAAGGACAACTCTTAATTAATTCATTAAACTTCTTACAATCAGAAAAAGTCTAAAATCATTAATTAGCTTTAAGTGAGAATTCTTTTTATAACAGCGATGGATTTTATCTGCTATCAAGGAGTATAAATCTAACGTTTACTCTCTTTGTGGTCTATTCTCAGATTTACAAAATCATTGAAATAAGAGAAACCGTAATGCATAAAAATGATCAGTTATTAAGCATTTAATAATTTAGAGAGACAAAACAAATATTTATAAGCAAACTTGGTATTAATAATAAGTCTGAATTATTTAAGAACAAACCCCATCCTAGGATACGAATAAAATCACTTAGACATTAACAGTAATAAAAAGGGAACAGAAATAGCCATTAATTTGGAGACTGTCGGCGGAGACTGGACTGCGATTCGCTTCTGCTCCAGCTCCCTTTTCTTCTGTTCTTTTTATCGTGTTTCTGCTTCGTGTGAAATGTAGAATTAAACTAAAATGGAGAAGTGGAGGATTAGAGGATGGAATGGAACGTAGGTGTGGAAACTGTCTAACGTGGTCTAATATACAATAACACTAACGACTAACAATTTGGATTCGGAGGAAGGGAGTTTTTTATTTGCGCAAAGGCGTGGGTTTATATAGAGGCAGAGGAGAAGTCCGTACGAATTTGATTAACTGTTGATTCATTGATTGCGCAGGGGACAGAAGATGAAGATCGCAGAGTAGATGGATAAGGCAATGCGAGTTGGGCGAGTTGCAGACCGTCGGTGAGCAAATTGAAGTCGAAGACGAGACGGCGAAGAAGATAAGCTCCGGAACATTTACACACGACCGCCAGATAACATGCGGTCCTCTCTGTGCTGTCCGCCAATTAACCAGCGGTTCCATGTGTCTTGTCCGCCTGTTAAGGAGGCGGTCCTCTGTATGTTGTCCGCCTGTTATTTGGCGGTTCCCTCTGTCTTGACCGCGAGGCGGTCTTCTGTCTCTTGTCCGCCTGTTTGAGGCGGTACTCTATGCCTCGTCCGCCTCCCTTTTAGGCGGTTGCCTCTACCTGTTCCGCCTCTGTAAGAGGCGGTTGCCTCTATCTGTTCCGCCTCATTATTAGGCGGTAGCCTCTATCTGTTCCGCCTCATTATTAGGCGGTAGCCTTAGTCTCGTCCGCGAGGCGGTTGCATTAGAGTAGACCGCCCAATACGGGGCGGTTGCCTCTGTTTGTGTCCGTGCGATATTATATATTAGACATATATATAACAATCTTCAACCGGCTCTACATTCTTCGTTATAAGTCCGTTTTCTGAGCCGTTTGCGTCTATGTGTTCGTCTCTTTATCTACTTCACTTCCGGCTTGGTTTTCCTCATGTTAAACCAATAATTTGTGAGATAAAATAATAAACATAAACTAGAGGAAAACTAACCGAAGTGGAGAAATGAGCAAGAAAAGTGCTAATATTATATATGAAATACACCTATAAATCATGCTCATTTGGACACTTATCACATTTACCATACATAACAACCCTTAGACTCTCAGGTTTCGGGTAACCTACAACATTTAGACACATAGGTCTTGATAGCATAACAGCCCTTTAGACACATAGGTCTATGTAACACACACATTTAGACTCATAGGTCTAATAGCATACACTTTTAGAACTCAAGGTCAAAATAACATTTATTACACATACCACACAACATGTCATAGCATGTATAACATCAAAATATCTTGATATACACTGTGATCCCGCAGAAACCCGGTCGCGATGGACACCTTCCGTCCCCGTGCCTTTGGGAGATCAAAACAATCACTTAAATTTAAAATTTCCTTGCGAGGTTAAGTAAGAGAACTTTAATTTTGTAAAGTATCTATCGACGTTTATAAGTACCAATTGAAAATCCTTTTGAAAACACACACAACTCCAAGTCCAACTTATGCTTTTGCTTCTTTTCTTAGCGTGGTTATTTGTGACCACTTATAGGGAGCTTCAAGAGTCATCCAACCCTGATGTGATCAGCATCAATGTTGAACTATCCTTCCACCCAATTGTGTTTGGCTTCCCTTGATCGCAGCGAATCAGTTCCACCTCCCACTCATTTCAAGCATCAAATAAATCACTCATTTCCAATTTTCTATCTTTTTAATCATTCTAATCATGATCATAACATCTCCAAGGAATAGAACTCCGCCTATCAGTTACCTCCATTAACTTAATCTTGTTACCTAGGGAACCTTATCCTCATTAGGTTTTATATCGGTCTCATACCCTTCCATGAGTCACTATATAGTGTATATATACACATATATTTTATCAAAATACAACACACCATTTCACATTTATACACTGTCGGGGTTTTTGTTCCCTGGGAGTTTCTCTACTCCCCACACTTGTACTATCACACCAACTGTTAATAAATCAACACACTTATCACAATGGTATTCGCATCATCTGTGCGCAATTACCACAATTAAACTGAATGGATGTGTATGTTTACGTAACACACACACCGATCATCAAAACAAATTATTTTATGCTATGCACAACATAAGTCACGTACACTTGTACGGTAATACACACTAAGTGGTTTTGCGCTCTACCCCCTTAAAAGGGATTACGCCCACGTAATCAATCACTAAACATTTGCTTAAAATGTTCTGCCGTCGTGAAGTGTTTTAACTTCCACGCGGTCTATTACATAATGGATTCTGATTAGAGGATCTTAACCATATTGGCGGTTTAGTTCCTAAACCAAGAATTCTCAATGGAGTTTGTTTAAACTCTTAGTTGGTTTCGATTCTGGCTTGTTATGCTTCTAGGCGTTAATAATTAGCCATTCACTCATGTTCACCATGTACATTCAACACGTGAATCACTGGCTCACTAGTTTCTGCTGCGAAACTCTAGTAACTGTAGAGCTTAATTGCCCCCTTTTGTTATTCTTACTGTATTGTACATCCCCAATTGTCACCTTCATCTTGGTAACAATGGTTTCTCAACCGACGCGTGGTATCTTTTACCGTTAGCGAATTTGGTGAGTTATAAACTTTCTATCCACTTCCATAACAATTTTCTGTGTAATAGTTATGTATTTCACAATGATTGACTTGTTCCCTTCCGACTTACTGTCGGTTGAGATTGAGCTACTACCTAGTGTGTAGTGCTCTCTCAGCTATTTACAACATTTGGGGTATATTCCATACCGATATTTGGCAGTTAGTGCTACTGTAGTCACTTACTGTTAATCATATCTCCACATTGGTTTTGTACAAGTACTTTTTTATTGGTGCGGCCTTGCATTTCCTATGCATCGGCCATTATAACATTATTGCTCCACAATTAACATGTTTCCAATTCCTAGCTATCCCACTCGATCATTACTGCGCAAGTGCAATACCAAAACACTCAGTTATACAGAGTGCAGATGCGTAAACTCTTGACAGAAAATCCCTTATGCGACTCGCCATGGAATTCACACTGAGTTCCTCATCACATAGTACCTACCACTACTGGCTTATTGCCCAATCTGTTTAACATCGCTTACCTTGCATCTCCACTGAGTTTAACTCATAACTGGTCTATCTGCCACATTATTACTCAATAACATTGATACAACGGTCGCCGGCCCGAACCGTGCTCTTACTCATTGCATAACAATAACTTACATGGTATTTACTGTCACATTAACTTCCACACCTATACTTATATCATTCACATTATGGTTCGTCATTCATTTGGATGACTACCGAATGCTCCTTGAGCATTGATCATTCAGTCACAAGCCGGTATTATTCAGCTCGGTGTTTCACTTTATACACACATACTACTAAACTAACTGCTCTCAAATCGTAATAATATTGTCCACAACATATTTCTTGAGCTTGGTACACATAACTACCGCTCCTGCGGTCTCACAATATCGAGAGGTATCCCCACTCTTAATGCAGTGGTTCGTTTACCACTCTATTCACTTATACAATATAAACTTCTACAATCAATCGAATTTATATAACATATCTTGCTTATAGCTTATAAGCCTTATTTGCCTTTAGCTGGGCTCATTGTAGGCTGTCCACACACATGTACTTCTCTGTACAACATATATGGTTTGGATATTATATTGATCTCCATGACAAGGTCGTGCATTCCGTTTCCTTTCATCGGATGCCCCTTAGGATTGTCAGTCCGTCTCTGACAACTTATGTCTAAACTGGGTGTTAGTTTCAACCCTCGTGTTTCTATCACGTTATCTTGTTCAATTATCGTTGATGCAAACACCCTTCAAGGATCGCTCCTGGGTGTTGCTAAGTTATGCCTTTACATCTAGTTCACACTTATTGGTACATTCAGTTAGCCACGCCGTTTGCGTTCTTAACTGGCTTATTATCCTCTTCTGTGAAGATCAACATTTCCTGGTAGTGTAGGTACTCATTCTGGGAGTTTCATCCGTTCATTGCACATTAATGTGTCCACATTAGGCATCTGCCTTGCCATGCATAGGCTGGGTCTCCGTTCCAGCTATCATGTTTACCCCTCGGAATTCTTAAGACATATGTGATGTCTTTACATAACAGTTAGTGCACTTCGCACCTCCTGACTCTTAAACATATCCTTGAAATGAATTCACTAATCCTTTTGGTCTCGTTAACTTAATTAGGTTCTTTTACTTCAACCATTCCTTGTAATCATTAGCTCTTGTTTGCTTTATACTGCTGACCGTAGTACGGAGTCGACTACTTCCCGTGTTCCGGACTCTACTTGTATACATATGTGGGGTACCCTACTGATACATTACTACTTACCCAACTAACCCATAAGTAGGTCTGTCAGGCCCACAAGCTCCTATCGGAGTGCGGTCGTCCCACATTACAGTTGGTACACTTGTAGTGTCCGTCACACGCCTAGGTGAAGTATTCTGTTGTCAACTCCCTTATATTGTCTCTTGTCAATATTCATTCCATGTTTCCCGAACTTTATCGAGGGAAAGTTCATCCATTGTTGAATTCTTATCAACTGCCCTTGGTTTTACTGGTTGGGTTTAGAAGAAGGTTAGAAAGAAGTGTTGGTTTGAAAGAAAATCTGGTTTTGAAGGAAAAGAGTTTGAAATAAATCTGAGTTTGAAAGAAAATTTTCATGGTTTCACAATATCTTCTTACCTTAACCAAATCTAGCTTCTTGCTGACTGGTGTACTTACAATGACAGAGGTTAGGCTAGCAGGCCCTTCCACTGTTATGACGATCACATTTAACTTTATGGTACTTTACCAAGTACTTTGTAGTGGTTATAAATTTCCCGAACAGCCCTGTTATAGCAGAACTTGCTATGGCAAGTGCGCCATGCTAACTGGCTATCGGTTTAACACATACCGGTTGTGGTATTGTTTTTACCCGCACTGTCATCAGTGGCCTTGTTGGCCCTCACTGATCTTACTGTCTTGATAATAACTCCTCTGGGTAACTTCTCACTGTCTTCACATGATAATCATCAACTAGGGTGTTTCCCACTCTGGGAGACCCCCTTTTTCTTTTGTATTGATTCCTCTTCGTAGCCCGTTCCACGCATTTGTCGTGGTTACTGAGACTTGTCTCTTGTTTGGGCACTACGTTGTAGTTCCTTTGTCGGTTGGTATACCGTTGGTGTATCATTTAACAACTGTGGTCCGGTAGACACTCGTCTCGGGTTTCATTAATCCATTTCTTGCCTGTTGCACGGTTGGTGCGTTGCAAGCTGGTTATTTTCGACTGCTCGGCATGTCGACCCATGTTGCCGGAAATTCTATTCTTCTATACACAGATTCTTCACTCTTCGCTATGAAATGCGGTTAACATTGTTCAAATGGAAACCGTCTCCGGGATTCCCACATTTCGGGATCTACCGTATGACAGGTTCTCCATACCTTTAGAGGTACTTAATAACGGCCAGATCGGGTACTCCCGAGTAAGGGAGGACTTCCATCTCTCTGGTGTTCTTTCCCAAGTTATAAAACAGGGACTGTGGAGGGCGGGAAGGACATAGCAGGTTTCCAGTACACACTGGTATTACCCAACTAGCGTATCTCTCATGCTATCACTCAACCCTTAACCCAAAGTACTAAAATCCTAACTCGGTACTTCCTAAGCTCGGTAATTCAGTCATCAGAGCGATACTTCGCTCTGATACCACTTTTTGTAACACCCCATCCAACAACATACACATAACAACATTCTGCAGCGGAAAGTATACTACTTCACATAACTTAACTCGTTGGTGTTACACGCCGTTAACCACCCACGTGGCTAACAAGGCTATTACATTTACATTGTACCGGTCTGATGGACTAGATTCCCGAGCAACTGTACATTACTATACCTTTTATTAACAACAACCAACATACATAAGCCTTCCAACTGTATCGAGTATTTACAAATTGATGCCAATAACAGTTTTCGGTCTTACTACACCTACTGTATATATACCACTTAAATGATTTCCCATGTACAACGACTACCCCCGTACTCTTGAACGGCTTCCAGCTCTTGTACCTGAAATAGGAAAAGAAGAGAAAGGGTGGCCCCCAAGGGGCTCAGCACCTTTGCTGGTATGGTAATCCCGCAGCCCCATGCTACCGGGCCACGCACAACTAATTGTCGTCTTAGCATGCGGTTGATTATATTTAAATCATGCATGCAACTGTAAACCACAACACATAACATTTCGCCTCAATGGGCTCAACAAACGGATAATACATCCTTACTTGATAAGTCACTCATGGTATTCATTATCCCTAGAGTGTTCCTCCTCTAATGGAGCTACTTCCTTAATAGACGACACTTACCCATAAATCGGGTTATCCTTAAACGCCTCTTATCACAAACTGGGATTCATTTCTATGATCCACACACTCCATATTTTACAACATATAACATTCCTCACATAACAAAACATAACAACACTTTTCACGTTTCGACGTGCACATGATAACATCGCAATAGAAATTGCATTACAACAACATCACATAACATAACGGGAACGGTCCTCTTAGGAACCGACCCAAACATTGTTAATTCACTGGTGAGCCTAGAGAATGAAGTCACCCTCATGATAAGCTCGTTATACAACAACAACAACACTCATTACCGTCCTAATAGTCGGACGAGTACTTAAGTTAAGATGGTTTGGGTTTGGAGGCCCGAACACACCACACAAACACATGTTCCCCCTAAACCGATCATAAGTCAGAATAGCTAAGCTTTGGAATAAGCTAATGGGAGATCATAACCCGTGGGGGAACAACCATAACAGAGAGAAGGGTAAGGCTAAGAAGGATACCCACTCCCAAACAACGCGCGACCGGCCAAACCGGATTCCCACTGTTAGTACATACTTACTTTAGATATTTGTTAGAACACCACTATGGAGTCTATCACTCTACACACCATACAGTATTACAGCTGGGTTAAACACACAAGGGAGATCCCTAAATTCACATACACAAACATCACATAATCAACTCACGCATAGTCGTGGTTAGAACGTCCCATGGTTCGGGTCGTTTAATCCGAATACCGAACTCTCATGTGATCCTAGACTCAGTTAACTAAGGTTAACACTTCCGAGGTTAAACGGTATCGGAGTTGAACATGCCACAAAAATGAATTACTGTAAACTCATTACATTTTTTATCTTATAACGTGGCAAACATACAGAAAAACACATTGGCATACAAGCCGGTGTAATCCGGTAGGACACAAGTTGCAAGAGAACCATACCTGTCACCGGAGTCCACTTTATCGTGTCCACTTATGTTTCTCGAGCAATCCTCGAACAACTGATAACATTACATGTATTTTTATTAACATCGGGGTATCATGATTGTTTAAAGTCTAATGCTTATAACTTTTCCCCGGTAACTTAGTTACTAACTTCACTTTTTAACTTGTTTTACTTTTACATTTCAATACAACTTTTCCCCCTATATGTCATTATAACTCACCTAACATGTCTTAAACAACCTTATAACATCATTACTAGTCAATCCCCATCATCACATATCATTTTATAACTTTAAACATGTTTTTGGTCCGACCGACCTTACCGACCGACCCCCTGCACAAGGTCGGTCCATTCCAGACACTTTACCGTCAAATTTCTACTCCGACCGACCTTGTAAGTTCGTCGCATGTTCGGTCCATTCCCGAGAGTTTCTTCCCTTTGAAAATTCAGGCCCGACCGAACTTGCCAAGTCCGGTCCCCATGTTCGGTCGATTCCAGAAACTAATTCTCGCAGGGTAATCTGGCTCGACCGACCTTGGCAAGTTCGGTCTGCTCCAACCCTTATTTTCCATTGCCCATTTAACTCCAAACTTCACCTTCACCTCATATATCCTAATATGTCCTAACCTCATTTGGGCACTTCAAACACATCTTTAGCCATGTACTAAATTCCTTAAATCACCCACCAAAACTATCTTTATCATTCCACAAACTCCTTACAAAATCTCTTAAACTTGTACATTTTTCATTTGGCTTTCTAAGTGGTATTTCACCTATATGACCACTATACCAAGATGTTTCCTCTACACCTTTGCATCATTTCTCAACATCTTTTCTTACTACTAAATCTCCTTTTCCCATCTTACCTAAACATCATTTATTCCTTGAATATCAGCATTACCTAAACCTTAAACAACTTCTCCAAGACTTTAATACATCCACAAAACACACATTGAATTCCTAGAACTTCCAAGATAACCTAAATCCTTGTATCACTCTAAATCACCTTATTACATGCTTTCTTCCCCTAGTAAATCACTGTTCACCTTAACACTTCCTATTCACCAAAACTTATTTAAATCACTTAGAACTTCTTACACATTCTCCAAATTTTGCCATAGCTTCTCTTGTTATACTCACATCCAAACACTTAGGTTTTTACCTTATTTCATTCAAGAACACCCTAAATCCATCAAGAACTTTCTCACACACAAAACTTCACCAAATTTACACTACATCACAATATAGTGCATAAACTTAAATTGCTTGGCACTTAGGCCCTTAAATAACATGGCTCTTAGGCCTTAAATACATAACCTTAAACACTGAATTTCCCACATAAATTTGCCTTTGACCTGCAATTACATCACAACCACATATGCCCTTTAATAATCTCCTTAAGAACATTTTACTAGGTCTTTCACCTTTGGCTCCTTAGGTATTTTTTATTAGCAAATCAAGCTCATTTTCCTAAGCATTTAAACTACATTGAGATAGCTTGTTTACCTCTTTTTCCTCACAAACTTCTTTCTTGTTTCCTTGTAAAACCGGTAGGGTGTTTGGTTGTTTGTCAACTTCTAAACAATGTACAAATAATAGAATGAGCATTCAAGCATTATGCTTCATCTCATTGTAAACCCTAGTTACATATATTGTTTTAAGGTATTAAAATGATTGTTTTACCTTGGAATGGAAAGAGAGCTTGAATAAGTATCAAGAGAGGACTCCTCCTAGCCCTTGGAAGATTCAAATGAAGCTAAAACAAGCAAGGTGAAAACACCATTGTGAGGTGAATTTTCGGACAACACAAAACATGAAGGAAACATCATTTTTCTTTGAGTTTCCTTACCTTGAAGCAAAGGAGAACAACAAGGTGTGAAAATATTAGCTCAAGCTCCTTCAATGGTGAATCTCCATGGCACCAAAATTGAGCACTTGAAGATTTGAAAAGATAGAAGTGTAGAGCTTGCTCCAACTAGAAGAATGGTGGTCTTGAAATTGAATTTGGACCATGGAGCTAGGAGTTACAAGAGATCAAAGATGGAGTTTGGTGTGGTACTATTGCAAACCGTAGAAGAGAGCATGAAGGGAGGAAGAACCGTGTGAAATGAAAAGGAAGAAGAGAATGAGAAGGTAAGTTTGCTTTTGGAAGATATTTATGTTATAAAGTAACTTTCTTCCTTTACTTACTTTTCCTTCCTTTCCTTAATTGATTTCTTTTACATGACTCACCATAACAAAAACCAGCCCCCATTAGTATTCTAGGGGTATGATAGTCTTTGTTGACCAATTTAATTACTTATAACAACATATGTTACAAACTAGCTTATAAAAGTTACTATTCACTAAAACAAGGCACATATATGTGAAATTTTTGATTTCCCATTGATATAGACTTCCAAATGTGATACTATATAGTACACATGTTAATTAAAGAGTAATGATGGACATTTAGCCATACAAAACTCATTTACAAGACAATTTTTCAAAAACATGCTTTAAGACTCCTTAAAGCACATTTTGTGTTTTAACCTGTTTTCAAGCTTGGTTTTCTTTGGTAATTGATTTAATATGTTCATTAACATATTTATAAGGTATAGGTATGACCATTTAGTCTTATACAAATTTATCCCAAGCTTAGAGCACATTTTGCTCTTATTGACTTTAAGGTATTTTCTTGTGTTTTATTTGGTTTAACTGTCTACCAAAGTTTCCTAAGGACTTAATTTGCCTTGTTAAATCATAATTTACTATTATTTAGTCTTGGTAGATTCTTTGGATCCTAACCAAGTTCACTCCAAGCTTAAAGCATGTTTTTGCTCAAACTGTATCTTAGTGCTTTATTGCATTTTACTATGGTTTAAATTGTTCACTGATGTTTCTAAGGCACTTTTTAGCCTTTACATACCATAGTTTGATATTTAAACCACATATCAAGGTTTGGGGTATTTCAATCTACCCCCCTTAAAAGAACTTCATCCTCGAAGTTTACACTTCCCACACATCTTGGATTAGAATACGGGGATTACTTATAGAAATAAAACTTCCATAACCAAACACACTTTACATCACAACCTCGGACTTAATGGTCCGGGTAACACATTCACATCCATACATAACATAACATATTCATAAGATAACCTCGGACTCAATGGTCCGGGTATCTTAACAACATTTACACATACATAACAACCCTTAGACTCTCTGGTCTTGGGTAACATAACAACATTTAGACACATAGGTCTTGATAGCATAACAGCCTTTAGACACATAGGTCTATGTAACACAACACATTTAGACTCATAGGTCTTAATAGCATACACTTTTAGAACTCAAGGTCAAAATAACATTTATTACACATACCACACAACATGTCATAGCATGTATAACAATAAAAAATATCTTTGATATACACTGTGATCCCGCAGAACCCGGTCGCGATGGACACCTTCCGTCCCCGTGCCTTTGGGAGATCAAAACAATCACTTAAATTTAAAATTTCCTTGCGAGGTTAAGTAAGAGAACTTTAATTTTGTAAAGTATCTATCGACGTTTTATAAGTACCAATTGAAAATCCTTTTGAAACACACACAACTCCAAGTCCAACTTATGCTCTTTGCTACTTTTCTTAGCGTGGTTATTTGTGACCACTTATAGGGAGCTTCAAGAGTCATCCAACCCTGATGTGATCAGCATCAATGTTGAACTATCCTTCCACCCAATTTGTGTTCGGCTTCCCTTGATCGCATGCAAATCAAGTTCCACCTCCCACTTCATTTTCAAGCATCAAATAAATCACTCATTTCCAATTTTCTATCTTTTAAATCATTCTAATCATGATCATAACATCTCCAAGGAATAGAACTCCGCCTATCAGTTACCTCCATTCACTTAATCTTGTTACCTAGGGAACCTTATCCTCATTAGGTTTTATATCGGTCTCATACCCTTCCATGAGTCACTATATAGTATATATATACACATATATTTTATCAAAATACAACACACCATTTCACATTTATACACTGTCGGGGTTTTTGTTCCCCGGGAGTTTCTCTACTCCCCACACTTGTACTATCACACACAACTGTTAATAAATCAACACACTTATCACAATGGTATTCGCATCATCTGTGCGTAATTACCACAATTAAACCATGAATGGATGTGTATGTTTACGTAACACACACACCAATCATCAAAACAAATTATTTTATGCTATGCACAACATAAGTCACGTACACTTGTACGGTAATACACACTAAGTGGTTTTGCGCTCTACCCCCCTTAAAAGGGATTACGCCCACGTAATCAATCACTAAACATTTGCTTAAAATGTTCTGCCGTCGTGAAGTGTTTTAACTTCCACGCGGTCTATTACACAATGGATTCTGATTAGAGGATCTTAACCATATTGGCGGTTTAGTTACTAAACCAAGAATTCTCATTGGAGTTTGTTTAAACTCTTAGTTGGTTTCGATTCTGGCCTGTTAGGCTTCTAGGCATTAATAATTAGCCATTCACTCATGTTCACCATGTACATTCAACACTTGAATCACTGGCTCACTAGTTTCTGCTGCGAAACTCTAGTAACTGTAGAGCTTAATTGCCCCTTTTTGTTATTCTTACTGTATTGTACATCCCCAATTGTCACCTTCATCTTGGTAACAATGGTTTCTCAACCGACGCGTGGTATCTTTTACCGTTAGTGAATTTGGTGAGTTATAAACTTTCTATCCACTTCCATAACAATTTACTGTGTAAATAGTTATGTATTTCACAATGATTGACTTGTTCCCTTCCGACTTACTGTCGGTTGAGATTGAGCTACTACCTAGAGTGTAGTGCTCTCTCAACTATTTACAACATTTGGGGTATATTCCATACCGATATTTGGCAGTTAGTGCTACTGTAGTCACTTACTGTTATCATATCTCCACATTTGGTTTTGTACAAGTACTTTTTTATTGGTGCGGCCTTGCATTTCCTATGCATCGGCCATTATAACATTATTGCTCCACAATTAACATGTTTCCAATTCCTAGCTATCCCACTCGATCATTACTGCGCAAGTGCAATACCAAAACACTCAGTCATACAGAGTGCAGAGGCGTAAACTCTTGACAGTAAATCCCTTATGCGACTCGCCATGGAATTCACACTGAGTTCCTCATCACATAGTACCTACCACTGGCTTATTGCCCAGTCTGTTTAACATCGCTTACCTTGCATCTCCACTGAGTTTAACTCAAAACTGGTCTTATCTGCCACATTATTACTCAATAACATTGATACAACGGTCGCCGGCCGCGAACCGCTCTTACTCATTGCATAACAATAACTTACATGGTATTTACTGTCACATTAACTTCCACACCTATACTTATATCATTCACATTATGGTTCGTCATTCATTTGGATGACTACCGAATGCTCCTTGAGCATTGATCATTCAGTCACAAGCCGGTATTATTCAGCTCGGTGTTTCACTTTATACACACATACTACTAAACTAACTGCTCTCAAATCGTAATAATATTGTCCACAGCATATTTCTTGAGCTTGGTACACATAACTACCGCTCCTGCGGTCTCACAATATTGAGAGGTATCCCCACTCTTAATGCAGTGGTTCGTTTACCACTCTATTCACTTATACAATATAAACTTCTACAATCAATCGAATTTATATAACATATCTTGCTTATAGCTTATAAGCCTTATTTGCCTTGAGCTGGGCTCATTGTAGGCTGTCCACACACATGTACTTCTCTGTACAACATTATATGGTTTGGATATTATATTGAGCTCCATGACAAGGTCGTTGCATTCCGTTTCCTTTCATGGGATGCCCCTTAGGATTGTCAGTCCGTCTCCTGACAACTTATGTCTAAACTGGGTGTTAGTTTCAACCCTCGTGTTTCTATCACGTTATCTTGTTCAATTATCGTTGATGCAAACACCCTTCAAGGATCGCTCCTGGGTGTTGCTAAGTTATGCTTTTACATCTAGTTCACACTTATTGGTACATTCAGTTAGCCACGCCGTTTGCGTTCTTAACTGGCTTATTATCCTCTTCTGTGAAGATCAACATTTCCTGGTAGTGTAGGTACTCATTCTGGGAGTTTCATCCCGTTCATTGCACATTAATGTGTCCACATTAGGCATCTGCCTTGCCATGCACAGGCTGGGTCTCCGTTCCAGCTATCATGTTTACCCCTCAGAATTCTTAAGACATGTGTGATGTCTTTACATAACAGTTAGTGCACTTCGCACCTCCTGACTCTTAAACATATCCTTGAAATGAATTCACTAATCCTTTTGGTCTCGTTAACTTGATTAGGTTCTTTTACTTCAACCATTCCTTGTAATCCTTAGCTCTTGTTTGCTTTATACTGCTGACCGTAGTACGGAGTCGACTACTTCCCGTGTTCCGGACTCTACTTGTATACATATGTGGGGTACCCTACTGATACATTACTACTTACCCAACTAACCCATAAGTAGGTCTGTCAGGCCCACAAGCTCCTATCGGAGTGCGGTCGTCCCACATTACAGTTGGTACACTTGTAGTGTCCGTCACACGCCTAGGTGAAGTATTCTGTTGTCAACTCCCTTATATTGTCCCTTGACAATATTCATTCCATGTTTCCCGAACTTAATCGAGGGAAAGTTCATCCATTGTTGAATTCTTATCAACTGCCCTTGGTTTTACTGGTTGGGTTTAGAAGAAGGTTAGAAAGAAGTGTTGGTTTGAAAGAAACTACCCTAGGTCCCGGACCAGCTGCAGGTTTTAACCATTTGCATTTCTCTAAGTGTGATTGCACTTGTTCTCTTCATCCATGCTTTACCCAAAGTCCACATAAGATCTTAGAAATATTCTAACCCCAAAATAACATCTTAACCTTGCCTAATTCCTCATCTAAACTTGTTACCCAATTCCTCCCATAATCTCTTAACACTTGTTATATTTTCCTTAGGTTTTTCTAAGTGGTATGTCATACCTACAACCCAGACTAACCAAAATGCTATTTCACAAACATTATTACCACTCCTAAGCATTATTGCTCCACAACACCTCTGTTACACAAACTCATTCTATTTCCTCAAGCTTATACCTAGATTCTCTCAAGACATTATTCATCCATTGTTTACCAAAACTTGCACAAGACTTAATCACACTTCCTCCATATCCCTTGAGCATCACACTTACTTATTTGAACTCTAATTCCTTCAAGACAACTCCTAAATCCTTAAAACACTCAAGAACACTCTAGTTCACTTTCTTTCACCAATTTAAGCCCTAAGAATTCCTAGTACCTTCTAGGTCATCAAACTTCATTTATACACCTTAAACTCCTTGTTTTCTCACTAAATTTTGACATGACTTCTTTAGTATATTTCTACATCCAAACACTTGGTTTTTACCATTCAACAATCTTTAACACCCACAATTCTTTCCACACATTCTTAACACCTAAATTACATCAAAACTACACCACATCATCATATAGTGCAATAACTTAAAATGCTTGACACTTAGGCCCTTAAATGACAATAAGATTAACCACTAAATTTCCACATATATTAGCCTTTGATCTGCAAATACACACAACAAGGCTCCCATTGAAATGTACATGCTCTTGTTATTCACCTTTGAATCATCTAACTATCTCATTTCCCATTTGCTCTTTAATCATAAGTTCTCAAATATAGTCATTGTTTCTCCTAGGTTATATATAGCCCTTTTCTAATGTAAACTCTAAGCTAAACTTATCACCTATCTCAATCCCATCCCTTAATGCATTAAAACACCTTAAGGCAAGACATTTACCTTGTTCTTTTACAAGCTTCTCAACTTTCTCACTTAGGCTCTTTCCTTGCACAGTCTCGGTCACCACCCAAATTATCCATGCCAATGTTCTAATCAATATCCAATGATTCTAATGAGTGCTAGACAATGCACTAACCTTAAGGAACAAACCCTAGGTCAAAAATGTGTTTTAAGGTATTGAATTGAATGTTTTACCTTGGATTCTCAAGACAAGCTTGGATATGAATCAAGAAGGACCTCCTCTATCCCTTGGAGAATAGAAAACAAGCTAGAACAAGGCATGAAAATGGAGCCCCATGAGTATAAATTTTTGGACAAGGGTGGAAATGGTAGAAACCTAGATTTTCTTACATATTCTTTACCTTAAGAGAATGGAGAAGCCAATGAACCCCTCAAACTTGTTTTTCCTCCACTAATGGGGGTTTGGCTTGGCACCAAAATGAAGCTCTTGAAGTTTTGGAAAGATAGAAAGAAGGAGCTTGAGCTAACTAAGAAGAATATGTATTTTGTTTTGGTTTTGGAGCTAGAATGAGTGAGCTATGGTCAAAGCAAGATGGAGCTAGCATGGGGGTTGTTCTTCACATTCAAGAAGAAGAGAGGAGCAGCAAAAACCGGTGAGGAAGATGAAGAATGAAGAGAGGAGGGGAGAGGTAAGCTAATAAGAGATATTTGTTTTCTAAAAGTAAATAGTAACTACTTACTTTTCCTTCTTATTTTCTTATAAACTAACTTACTCATATGGTGACAAATCCCCTTAGAAACCGGCCCCCCCTTATTAATTTAGGCTAGTCATGGTCTTGTTTGACCATTTAATTACACTTAGTTGATTAAAGACTAAACTAGGCACTATTTGGTTACTATTCACAAACTAGTGCACATATTTGTGAAATTTTTGATTTCCCATTGATTTAGACTTCCTAATGTGATACTAAGTAGTACACAAGTTAATTAAGAAGTAATTATGGGCATTTAGCCACATAAAACCCCTTTCCAAGACAATTTTTTCAAAAATGTGCTTTAAGAGTCCTTAAAGCACAATTTGTGTTTTAGCTTGTTTTTGGGCTTGGTTTTCTTTGGTAATTGTTTTAATATGCCCATTAGGATATTAATAAGGTCTAAGAATGATATTTGCGTGCCCACCCAAGTCACTCCAAGCTTAGAGCACGTTTTTGCTTAAACTGCTCTTATGTTGTTTCCTTATATTTTCTTTGGTTTAAATTGTTTCCTAATGTTTCTAAGGCATTATTTAGCCTTATTATATCTTATTTTATCACTAAAACACCATATCTAGGTTTGGGGTATTTCATACTACCCCCCTTAAAAGAACTTTGTCCCCAAAGTTCACATATGTACCTAACCGTTCACGGTACTCAATTTCCTTAATCTTAACACCACATCTTATATTCACTTTCACACATCTCAAGACTCAAAGGTCTTCCACAAGTACAATACATAAGTACTAAACATATCTTAAACTTACCACCACAGTGTAATAATTTACACAACCATATCTTACACACACAAACAAATGACAAACATAGCTGAAAAGCGAGGAAGCTCTACCCCCCTTAAATAGGGGTACGCCCTGTACCCTATACAGACGATCTAGTCGGTAAACAAAGAAGGGTACTTCAACCTCATCTTATCCTCTAATTACCACGTGGCCTCTTCGACATCTTGGTTAGACCAGAGAACCTTCACCAGTCGCACTGACTTATGGCGAGTGTCCCTAGTCTTACTATCCAAGATCCTCTGAGGAATCTCCACGGATCTCATATTCGGTTCTAACGTCAACCTCTCAGGTTCCAACACATGGGAGGGGTGGTGCATGTATTTCTTTAGCTGTGAAACATGAAAAACATCATGCACTTTACCCAGCTCAGCAGGTAAATTCAACCTGTAAGCAACTAGGCCCACCCGCTCCGTAATCTCATAAGGACCAACAAACTTCGGGCTCAATTTGCCCTTCTGCCCAAATCTGAATACACCCTTCATCGGTGATAACCGCAGAAATACCCGGTCGCCCACTGCGAACTCTAGGTCTCGTCGTCGAACATCAGCATACGACTTCTGCCTATCTTGAGCAGCTTTCATGTTCTCCCTGATTTGCTGAACTTCAGCCTTAACTTGTTCTAAGTATTCTGGTCCTATAATGACCGTCTCACTCGACTCATTCCAGCAGAGCGGTGTACGACATGGTCTACCGTACAACGCTTGAAAAGGTGCCATCTTGATCGAAGCATGATAGCTGTTGTTGTATGAAAACTCGATCAGATGCAACTTATCAATCCAACTGCCCGGGAAGTCTAAGGCACATGCCCTCAGCATGTCCTCGAGTGTCTAAATCGTGCACTCAGTCTGACCATCTGTCTGAGGATGGAACGCGGTACTCAGCTTCAGTTCTGTACCCAACGCTTCTCTGGTAGCTCTCCAGTACCTCGAAAGGAATCTGGTATCTCTATCTGACACTATGGTCTTCGGTATCCTGTGGTGCCTCATGATTTCTTTCTCAAATAACTCAGCTAATTTGGTCACCTTCCAAGTATCCTTCATCGGTATGAATCGGGCTACTTTGGTAAGGCGATCCACCACCACCCATATCATGTTGAGACCTCCCCTAGCAGGTGGGAGTCCAACTACGAAGTCCATATGGAGATATCTTGGAACTTCCACTCTGGAACTGGCATCGACTGTACCATTCCACCCGGTCGTCGGTGCTCGAATTTCACCTTCTGGCATGTGAGACACCTCAAGACGAACTTGGTAACATCTGTCTTCATCCCCGACCAGCAGAAGTATCTCTTCATGTCTTTATACATCTTAGAGGCTCCCGGATGGATGGAAACTGAAGAACAGTGTGATTCTCTAAGTATACAGTCTTTCAAATCTGTGCTGCCTCGTGGTATGCATAACCGGCCCTTAAGTCTGATCAGATCATCATCATGAAGTCTGAAGTCGTATTTCTGACTCTCAAAGGTACCCTCTGTCAGCTTCTTCCTGACCTCTCTCATGTACTCATCTGTCCTCTGAGCCTCTCGCACCTCATCAACCAAGCTGGAGAAAGAAACTAGCGAATGGAGTGAGTGTGCTCGACGACTCAGGGCGTCCGCTACAACATTGGCCTTCCCTTCTTTGTATTGGAGGTCAATATCATAGTCTTTCAAAAATTCTAACCATCTCCTCTGTCGAAGATTCAACTCCTTCTGAGTGAATATGTATCTCAAGCTCTTATGATCGGTGTAGATCGTCACACTAACCCCGTATAAGTAGTGGCGCCAAATCTTCAAGGCAAATACCACTGCTCCCAACTCCAAGTCATGAGTGGGGTAGTTCTCCTCATGTTTCTTCAAATGGCGTGAGGCATATGCCACCACCTTGCCATGTTGCATGAGCACGCAGCCCAGCCCTCTACCGGATGCGTCACAGTAAACCTCAAAGCCCTCCATACCGTCTGGAATTGTCAGAACCGGTGCAGTGGTCAATGAGTCCTTCAAACTCTGAAACGAACTCTCACAATCAGCCGTCCATACAAACGGTGCATCTTTCTTCATCAGACTGGTCATCGGCTTCGCGACCTTGCTGAAATCTCTAACAAACCTCCAGTAGTAACCTGCCAAACCAAGAAAGCTCCGAATGTCGGTAACTGTCTTTGGTCTAGGCCAGGTACGCACAGCATCAATCTTTGCTGGATCCACCGAGATCCCAGCATCTGAGATGACATGACCCAGGAAAGAGACCTGGTCAAGCCAAAACTCACACTTGGAGAACTTAGCATATAGCTGGTTCTCCCTCAATATCTCTAACACCTTCCTCAAATGTTCCTCATGCTCAAGTTTTGATTTTGAATATATCAGGATGTCATCGATGAATACCACAACCGACTTGTCCAGCTGCTCCCGGAACAAGCGGTTCATCAGATCCATAAATTTCACCGGTGCGTTTGACAAACCTAACGACATCACTGTAAACTCATAGTGGTTGTATCGTGTCGGAATGCCGTCATCTCAATATCCCCCTCCTTAATGGCTATCTGATGATACCCCGATCTGAGATCAATCTTGGAAAAGACAGATGCCCCCTTCAACTGATCGAACAGATCGTCAATGCGGGGTAGTGGGTACTTGTTCTTCACTGTCACTGCATTCAACTCTCTGTAGTCGATGCAGAGGTGGAGACTACCATCCTTCTTCTTCACAAAGAGAACTGGTGCTCCCCATGGTGACACACTTGGTCTTATGAATCCCATGTCTAACAAATCCTTTAACTGCTCTTTTAACTCATTCATCTCTGCCGGAGCCATGCGGTATGGTGCCTTGGCTATCGGTCCGGTACAAGGTAGCAGCTCGATGGTGAACTCTACCTCCCGAGTGGGTGGCATGCCGGGCAGTTCCCGTGGAAAGAGATCGGGGAACTCCGACACTACCGGTAAGTCGGGGTCGAACTCGGGGTCTCTCTATCTCCTGGACATAGCATAGGTACACTTATTCCTTCCTCCTCAACTCCTTATGCATTGCCATGGCAGTGATGATCTTAGTCGAAGGCTCTCTGGGCCTCTGGCGGTATGATATTGTTACCCCATACGGACTCCTGAGCAACAATCTATGCTTGGCGCAAAGGATACGACCCTTGTGCCGCTCCAACCAGTTCATCCCGAAGATAACATCAAATCCCAACTCCTTGAACTCAATGAAATTGACTGGAAAGTCTTCCCCCTTAATACTGACCATGGCTCCTCGGCAATAGCGAGTGCAACGAACCTTCTCCTTAGACGGGAGCGTAACCGTGAAGTCGGGTAGCTCATCAGCGTCTAGCCCCAACCTTCTCGCAAAAGATGCCGAGATAAAGGTATGCGAGGCCCTTGAGTCGAAGAGAACTGATGCCTTAATCCCATTAATCAGAAAGGTGCCGGTGAGGATAGTACCGCTGACGTCGGCCTGTGCCTCTGTAAGTATGCTTAGCGCACCTTCCGTATCGAGTCCATAACCTAAGTGTATTCACAAGCTTCATGAGTAATGATGGTATAACAAGAGTCGTAACAATTAATATGAACAACACTGTTATTTTATTCATAACCATCCTGTTTACAACATGTGCTCCTTCCTTACATCTCATTTCTTACATCATACTTAAAATATTACATGGCTAATATTGTCTAAAGGTTAGGTTTAACCGTCCTGGTCTCATGTGTGTCACATTGATTACTGCTGACGATGTTGTATTCAGCTTAATTCTCTTAATCCCATGGTACAACATCCTTGATTCTCCTCGCATAACTAGTACATCCCCTGACTTAAGTATTAACTTATTAGCACGGTCCGCACGCTTCTGCTCGCCGTACAAAAATTCAGCGTCATCTCCAATGGACCAAGACACTACGGGTATCCCTCTTTCGAGAGACTCCGTCATCTCGTCTTTGTCCTGATGTAGTCCGAGTCACCCGTTTTTCTCGTAGAAGTTTACAATGCAGATGTCTGCTTGTATGTCTGGGATCGGGTCAGCTTCCAACTGCTGAGCGATCTCCACAACTTGTGTAATAACTGGATGGAACTCTTCGGGTATCCCCGGTGGTGAGACTCCATCTTGTATTCTCGTGGTCTGGTAGGTCTTGGCATACGGATTCCAATCCTTGCCTAAGCTCACCATCTTTAACTTCATCCTTGCTCCCCCTGGGTACTCCGGTGTATAGAAACCTCCCGGTCCCACTCCTAGTTGACTGCATCTCCTGATGATGGCTATTTGTGCTTCTAGTGTCAGGTATCCCCTTAATAAAATCATACCTGGGTGGATAACCTGACATTGTTCGGTTGGAAAGCCTCGGGTTTCGATGTCGGTGTCTTCCGGGCTAGGTGTTGAAGGTATTGGATAACAAATGTTGAAGTTTCCTAAGGTGGTAACAGGTTATATCTTACTTAAGTTCTAATCTTATCTTATCTTCATCTAACTCATTTATTCACCAAGCATGCATGATAATGCGGTAAGCAGGCAATTTTATCACTTAAAGGTTTACAGCGGTACCTGGCCTCGATGAGGGTTCAGGCTCATCGTCCCAGTCCACCATGTGTAGTGTGGGTCCCGACTTCTGGACTACTCGTGGGTTCTTGTCTGCAGCTTGCTGCACTCTCTTCTGACCGTCAGATCCAGGTCCTGATCGGTCTTGCCCTTGCCCTTCATCTCGGGCCTGTAGGCTCTGCTCTCGGGGTTCCGAAAGCACTCGTATGCTCGGTGCCCGTATACCCCACAATAGTTGCACTCAACCTTGTTCCTCTTACAATCGAGCCCGGGGTGGTCCTTGTGACACCACTGACAGATGTAGCGTCGTTGGTAGCCACCACCGGCTCCCTTACCAGTCTCAGATCCTGTTCATTCTCAACATTAGTACTTGCATCTTAACGGTTGCTAAATGGTGCTCAATTCACTTAATGTTTAATTCCTTACCCTTTGGCGCCCTCGAGCGCAGGGGCTTAGCAATATATGCATAAGTCAACTTCAGTGGCTCTTCTGTAGCCTTCTCCTTTTCCTCCTTCCCTTTCTGGTTCTGACTCTTCTGGGCTTGAGGCTGGTATTTCTGTTTCTTGTACCCATCTTACCCTTGGTGCTCGGTACTCTTCCCGGCATTCTTCCTCTTGGCATTGTCCTCGTCCCTTAGCTGGATGGTGATCTCAACCTTAGCAGCGGCATGATAGCACTCCTGCTCTCCAAAGTATTAGTCTCTCTTATCTCTCACAATCTAAATCTTACTCACTTATTCATATCTTAATCATTCTTATTACCTGCAAGGTCGTATAGCTCGTCGGCCCCATGCCGTAGCGGAGTCGATGGCTAAGCCCGCCATAGAAGCGGTCCACCAGTATCTGGTCTAAATATCCAAGACCCGGCAGAAGACGAAGCAAGGCGGTAAACTCTGAGTAATACTTGTCTACCGTCATCTTGTCCGTCTGCTTAAGCACATCCAACTGTAAGCGCTTCTTCGTCTGGACATGGGGGGGTAGTACTTTGCTCGAAGTAGTAGTGCGGTGTACTGCTCCCAGCCGAACTCTGGATTGGCCACATGCTCGGCCCTCACCAGCTTCCACCAATCGTCTGCCGCTCCCTTCAGATAAAATGCAGCCAGTCGCACCTTGATCCCAGCAGGGACATCAAGGGTCTCGAAGGCAGTCTCCAGCTCGGAGATGTACGCTTCAAGCTTAGCGGGATCAGTCTCCCCCTTAAAGTGTGCGGGTCGAAGGTCAACCAGACTCTTCACCCAATTCGGTTCCCGGGGCTGTGGCGGTGGAGGTGGTGCACCCACACCAGGTTGATAACCCATATGCCCTAATGCGGCAGCTACAATCTCCGTGATCGTCTGCCCTCCCGGTATCTCAGTAGCGTCATCGCCTCGGCCACGGCCTCGGCCTCCTCTCCTTCCTGACATCTGAATAAGCATAACTCACATTAGATTCGTATCCACAACGGTTCCGGTTCAAGAATTTATAACGTTCATAGACGGTAAAGACGATTCACACTTAATAGTGGTCATCTGACTCCACTCACTCTAACTTCTCACACCCTTAGCCCATTACTTATATCTGAACTCATATCCTAACTCAGTGGTTACCTATGTCCGGTATTTCTTGATCAGAGCGTAGTTACGCTCTGATACCACTTTTGTAACACCCCGTCCAAAGCCAATTGTGGTTATCGTAAACTTAACAACTTAATCGTAAACATCGCAGTGGAATAACTAACTCCGGGACCTTGCCACGGTCTGATCATTAGAATATACCGAACTTACTTCCTTACAACGCTTACCAAAAAGGATTATACCAACTATCCAAAACATTCACCAACCGAGTTCTTAGTTTCTCTGTTAACAACATAACTACTAACAGTTTTAGTATTAACAGACGGGAGCACACGCGCAACCCGTATTCAAAATAAAAGTCCCTCCTAAGTCTACCCACTCCTACTCTCGTGGTGACTCTTCATGGGCCGCTTACCTGCAAAAGTAAAAACAGCCCCCAAAGGGGGTCAGCACGAATGCTGGTACGACCCTTTCATGGCCCCCAAGCTAACGGGGCTACGATGACTAATTGTCGATAGCGTGGAAGTTGATTAGAATCACAATCATAATATGAAATGCAATAAAACAATCATCCACAAATGAACATACATAGTTCACACTCAAATGAATGACTTAAAGCGTTCTCTTAGTAAGTGAGTTAGTAAGTAAGCTCCTTAAGTTCCAACTCCTCTTATCCTCAGTCCATCTTACTTACCTCAACCTTAGTCTTACCTTAATCTTAGAATACAACCCGTTCTTTAAATAGAAATGGTCGTATCTTATCTCAATGTTTATTTGGTCGGGTCAAAAGCAACCCTAGCCAATGAGCTATTAACTCCATTGGTTGAATAAACATCTTATCTTATAATTTAGGATTTAGGTGATCCTACCGCACCATCTTAATGCCTCCTACCTTGGACTGGAAATCCAATGTAGCTGAGCCGACGTTCGACCCTAGGCAACAAGTCCGAAGACAAGTCCTTAAGCGGAAGTCGGATATGATTCAGATACCAACCACCTTTCCTTAGCATGCATGACCGGAGTCAGTCCTGGGTTCCTCACTCCCCCTTAGGTTCCAGTTAGTGAAAATCTTACAATCCAAGTGTTAGTTAAACCTTAACGGGTATTAACCAACTGTTACCAATATATAATTCCTCTTCTTAACTCAATAGGTACTAAACTTAGTTAGTAGCCAACCTCCAGTCCCGTGGGTTAGTGTAAAGAAAGCACACACACAACGAGAGCAATAAAACCGGTTGCATGCTTTAACTTGTCTTAGTTATAGCAGATAAACAGATAGCATACAAGCCGAGGGACACCTTGTTAGCAAGCAGGTCACAAGAAAGACAGTACCGTTCACCATCGGCGGTCATTTGTTAAATCTCCCTCCGGGTCCCAATTCACAAATCCTAGAACATTCAATCAGTTTTAGGTCATTAGTTACTTAACCCATCCCAACAAAATTAACTTACTCTACTACTAATGTTTACCCACTAATAATTACTAAGTCCTTATAGCATTAACTTAGCTCCTTAGTGAATCATTCCTCATTATCTCTTATACTTATTCACCCATTTAATTGCCAGTAATACCCACCAAACATGTCCTTAATTACCTTATAACATCAACACTTATCAATCCCCATCATTACCTAACAGTTCCCAAGCTTATACACCATTTTTAGAGTGGTCCGGGACTTGGTCCTTACCTTAAGTCCCGGACCAACACTTGGTTAAACTCTCGGCTGATTTTATGTTGTGGTCTGGGACTTTGTATGGAACCTAAGTCCCGGACCAATACAAGCTAAAACTCTCGGGGGTAAATTAGTGGGTAGTCCGGGACTTATACAAGACTTAAGTCCCGGACCAGGGTGCTGGATGAACTCTCGGCTCTAATTTAGGCATGGTCCGGGATTTTACCCTGGACCTAGGTCCCGGACCAGCTGCAGGTTTTAACCATTTGCATTTCTCTAAGTGTGATTGCACTTGTTCTCTTCATCCATGCTTTACCCAAAGTCCACATAAGATCTTAGAAATATTCTAACCTCAAAATAAAATCTTAACCTTGCCTAATTCCTCATCTAAACTTGTTACCCAATTCCTCACATAATCTCTTAACACTTGTTATATTTTCCTTAGGTTTTTCTAAGTGGTATGTCATACCTACAACCCAAACTAACCAAAATGCTATTTCACAAACATTATTACCACTCCTAAGCTTATTGCTCCAAACCTCTGTTACACAACTAACTCTATTTCCTCAAGCTTATACCTAGATTCTCTCAAGACATTATTCATCCATTGTTTACCAAAACTTGCACAAGACTTAATCACACTTCCTCCATATCCCTTGAGCATCACACTTACTTATTTGAACTCAATTCCTTCAAGACAACTCTAATCCTTAAAAACACTCAAGAACACTCTAGTTCACTTTTTTCACCAATTTAAGCTAAGAATTCCTAGTACTTCTACGTCATCAAACTTACGTTACACACCTTAAACTCCTTGTTTTCTCACTAAATTTTGACATGACTTCTTTAGTATATTTCTACATCCAAACACTTGGTTTTTACCATTCAACAATCTTTAACACCCACAATTCTTTCCACACATTCTTAACACCTAAATTACATCAAAACTACACCACATCATCATATAGTGCAATAACTTAAAATGCTTGGCACTTAGGCCCTTAAATGACAATAAGCTTAACCACTGAATTTCCACATATATTAGCGTTTGACCTGCAAATACACACAACAAGGCTCCCATTGAAATGTAAATGCTCTTGTAATTCACCTTTGAATCATCTAACTATCTCATTTCCCATTTGCTCTTTAATCACAAGTTCTCAAATATAGTCATTGTTTCTCCTAGGTTATATATAGCCCTTTTCTAATGTAAACTCTAAGCTAAACTTATCACCTATCTCAATCCTATCCCTTAATGCATTAAAACACCTTAAGGCAAGACATTTACCTTGTTCTTTTACAAGCTTCTCAACTTTCTCACTTAGGCTCTTTCCTTGCACAGTCTCGGTCACCACCCAAATTATCCATGCCAATGTTCTAATCAATATCCAATGATTCTAATGAGTGCTAGAAAATGCACTAACCTTAAGGAACAAACCCTAGGTCAAAAATGTGTTTTAAGGTATTGAATTGAATGTTTTACCTTGGATTCTCAAGACAAGCTTGGATATGAATCAAGAAGGACCTCCTCTATCCCTTGGAGAATAGAAAACAAGCTAGAACAACGTATGAAAATGGAGCCCCATGAGTATAAATTTTCGGACAAGGGTGGAAATGGTAGAAACCTAGATTTTCTTACATATTCTTTACCTTAAGAGAATGGAGAAGCCAATGAACCCCTCAAACTTGTTTTTCCTCCACTAATGGGGGTTTGGATTGGCACCAAAATGAAGCTCTTGAAGTTTTGGAAAGATAGAAAGAAGGAGCTTGAGCTAACTAAGAAGAATATGTATTTTGTTTTGGTTTTGGAGCTAGAATGAGTGAGCTATGGTCAAAGCAAGATGGAGCTAGCATGGGGGTTGTTCTTCACATTCAAGAAGAAGAGAGGAGCAGCAAAAACCGGTGAGGAAGATGAAGAATGAAGAGAGGAGGAGAGAGGTAAGCTAATAAGAGATATTTGTTTTCTAAAAGCAAATAGTAACTACTTACTTTTCCTTCTTATTTTCTTATAAACTAACTTACTCATATGGTGACTCATCCCCTTAGAAACCGGCCCCCCCCTTATTAATTTAGGCTAGTCATGGTCTTGTTTGACCATTTAATTACACTTAGTTGATTAAAGACTAAACTAGGCACTATTTGGTTACTATTCACAAACTAGTGCACATATTTGTGAAATTTTTGATTTCCCATTGATTTAGACTTCCTAATGTGATACTAAGTAGTACACAAGTTAATTAAGAAGTAATTATGGGCATTTAGCCACATAAAATCCCTTTCCAAGACAATTTTTCAAAAATGTGCTTTAAGAGTCCTTAAAGCACAATTTGTGTTTTAGCTTGTTTTTGGGCTTGGTTTTCTTTGGTAATTGTTTTAATATGCCCATTAGGATATTACTAAGGTCTAAGAATGATATTTGGGTGCCCACCCAAGTCACTTCAAGCTTAGAGCATGTTTTTGCTTAAACTACTCTTATGGTGTTTCCTTATATTTTCTTTGGTTTAAATTGTTTCCTAATGTTTCTAAGGCATTATTTAGCCTTATTATATCTTAGTTTATCACTAAAACACCATATATAGGTTTGGGGTATTTCATATGTGGAATAAGGTAGTGTTTGTAAATGAATGTGTGAGCTGAAATATGTGTGGAGAAAGTGAAAATTATAGGGGAAACTCTGTCCAAATTTGTCTAGAAATTAGAAGACTTAGATGTGTAAGAAGAGGAAATAACCTTGGCAATAACTAAGAGTGTTTTGGGTATTTGTGTGAGTGATTAATCACCTTGAAAACAGATTTGAAAAGGAGTTAAGGGATGGGAGGAACTAAGATGTAAAGTAATGCATTTTGAATGCTAGGAGTGGCATTGGTAGAGGAAGTAATGGATTGTAAAAGTTGTTTTTAAAAATCTGTAGCATTTAGGAACAAAAACTGATGCAAGTGCTGAAATGAAGATGAGAGAATTGTGTAAGTTGACATAAGAATGGGAAATGAGTTTAGTGAAGAGTTAATGGATGAACTAAGGTAATTTAGAGGGTCTAATTAGTGTTAAATCATGTGGGATTACATGTAGGAAGATTAGGGAATAAATGGGTAAAGAAAGGCAAGGAAACAAAATTTAAAATGAGAATACTGGACTGGACCGACCTTGAGACCGCCCTTGGCAAGGTCGGTCGAGCCTAAATCTGTAAAGACGGTAGTCTACTGACTTCGACCGAACTTAGCAAGGTCGGTCGAGTCGTAAAATGGGAAGCCAGAAGTCTACTGACTTCGACCGACCTTGGGACCGAGCTTGGCAAGGTCGGTCGTGTCATAAATTTCGAACCTAGTAACACACTGACTTGGACCGACCTTGGGACCGAACTTGGCAAGGTCGGTCGGGTCTGAATTTTCCAGTAACGTAACTCACTGACTTCGACCGACCTTGGGGCCGACTCTGGGTAAGGTCGGTCGAGTCATACAAAAAAAATGTAATCATAGTAATCATATGTATATATGTGTGTATATATACTTATATAGTAGTACACCATGAATGGAGCAATAATGGTAAGAAAGTAAGCATATAAGTAAGGAAGCAAGTATAAGAAGAAAAGAATGATTTTCGTAATCAAGTATGGAATGTAAAGAACTAGTAAGTATACATTAGAAGTATTAATTAAGGAATGAGTTAGGTCAATAATAGATCATTGACCACAAAACTCTATGTATATATAGGACTCGAATAGTTGAACGCCGAAGGAAATCGGAATTCGAGTGCGACGGTGAACGGTATGATTTTCTCATGTCCTGTATGCTAGCTTGGCTACTCTGATTTGTGTGCTTATGTGACCACCTAAATAAGATAAATGCACGAATCGGATTTTTACTGCACTTACTTGTGCTTGTATTATATTGTTCTTGTTATAATGCCTTGAACTCTTAGTTTGTATAATTCATGAAATGAATGGATGAGGATGAAGTGTATATGTAGCTTTATGTGTACTTGTGTACTGTATTAACCCTTGGTATGGAAGTAATAACTTCTACTAATTCCTAACCACCTAACTTCTAACTTGAGTAATGAGTAAAATGGAATGAGTAGAAGTCCGATATAGTTTCGGCTACGCATGAGGATAAGGAGACACAAGAGGTTGGATCCGAATCCTGGCCTTAATCTTTTCCACGGACCAAACCCCTTAAATGGGTAGCATCCTGGATTAGTGAGCCACCATAAAGCCCGGTGGTGGGATATAGTAATCCCTGCCCGGAGGTCATACCGACTTGACTTGAGTAAGTAAGTAAGTAAAGTAATTGTATGAGTAATGGTCTTGGCTATTGTAAGTCATTGACCACGAGTAAAAGAGTAAAGTTCACCCGATTAACCCGAGTGAGTAAAGAAGCTAACAAGCCTTTTGTATGTATTGGAGAAGTGTATCTCCGTATTCCGGTAAGTATGAATGGTTTACTGGTATTGTCTTCCTTGTGCGTATTGAATGAATGTATGTATGCTTTGTAATGTAATGTAATATTGTGTATAAAAGTATGTATGTATGAATAAAACGAACAACATGTATTCAACTAAGTAGTCGGCGTACCCCCTTTAGCACGCGGGGTATGCGAATTTCATATGCACCGTTTTGCTGAGCCCCTTGGGGCACTGTTTTTATTTCTACAGGTACCCGTGAGATTTGAAGGTCGAGTAAGGACCATGATGATTCTTTTTGGGAGTAGTTAGTAGATTGAAAACGGTGTACTGAGTTGTACACGGCTTGACTCCTTTTTGAGTAGCTAGTGTACCATGTGGTACACCCTTTTGAGAGAATTGAATTGTGAACTTTAGTACGAATGAGAGAATGTACAAACTCATAATTTTTTAATAGACTTGTAGAGTTGGAGTATAATTCATATACTTTTGGATTCTCGGTAATCAAGGTTGTAAGTAAGTATTGGAAGTGTATTGTAAGTATTTATGTTACTCAGTATATCTAAATCGTCAGACCGTTACTGTAAGTAGTAGAAGCCTTGTTGGTCTTGGAATGACTAACGAAGTTGTATCACCCGCCGGGAGTATGTAAGTATCCGCTGCGTGTAGAGTAATAATGGAAACGATTAGAGGATAACGGAAGGATTAGCGGTTGGGGTGTTACAATAGTATATAATGGAAGATTTTCTTCACCTGTCATTCTCTCTTGATGTGGAGACTCGGAATGAGCTGAGGTAGCTCTAGAAGTAGATTGTAAGATAAGTGAGTACGCTGTTAAAGCAGATTGTCATTTGAAAAGGTTGTAACGATCTTGCATAACTCGTCGTCACCATTGGAAGAACCACAAATCCAACAAGTATAATATGTTTCTACCAACTAGTGTAAACGCATGTGACTAACCTAGAACATTACACTTACAATGTATTTTTGAAACTTTTGTTTGATAGTGGTGTTGAACATGACTGAAATGCCCCAAATATTTATTACTTTAATTAATAAAGAATTAATTTAAATGAAAGGGAATAATCAATGATTAGTCACCTAATGGGCAATACTCATTATGAATATTATTAGATAAATGTATAGTCCAAAATGAACACCAAACTATACATAAAATCTCTAAACAAAGAGATAACATTATTAAGGATAAATCAACTCCTAAAATTAATACTACATGTAACATATTAATATATGTGCTTATATCACAAATAAAGTGGTAAGATTATATAAAATATTTTATATAGTCAAATTAAATTATAAATACAACAACCACTCATATACACAACTAAAACAAGAAATAACACATGTTACCACCTAACACATAAAAACAAGTCTATTATATACATCATTAATGTTACAATATTAAGTCTTGAAAAATTTAAAATCTTTCCCCTAAGGGGGTGTTCGATTGCCACCTTTTAAAATTGGTAAAAGCTACCATTTGCTGCTTTTAGATAAATGCAACTATAGTTAATAAATCATAATGTGACATGTGTACTGCAGTTACTATTTTCTGACATTGAGTTAATATAAGACCCAATCAAAAAGTAACATCTGTCTTCACTTTTTTAATAAATTGGATTAATGCTGCAGACGCAGCAAGCGAACACCCCCTAAATCAATGTGCAGCGGGCCACATAAGAAGGAATTAGGAGGGAAATGAAAATGTTGAAATGTAAAAATAAACAAGGGAAGTACAAGCAAGTACAACCTAGACATAAAGTAATGTTACTTTCTACCAACTAGTAGCATTCTTCCTTGCATTCTCCTTACAAAATCTGAACACACCCCAATTTCTCCTCCTTCTCTTACGTAATCCATGGGCTGAAAAGAGGGAATTCAAAAGCAAAAGTGTAAAAGTAAACATGAAAGTACAATAGCCTTATTTTTATACCTAATACTCATTCCTTTCCCATTTCTCTTCTTATTTTCGGCTGACCCATTCCCGCCACCCTTCTTGCACGACTTCAGCATCCTTCTCCCTCCTCTCTTCACCTTCAAGCTCTAGCCAAGAGCTGCCAAAACACCAGTAATGGTGGAAGACACAAAACAAGGTAAAAAGCTCCATTTTCTTTATTGTCTTGCATTTTCTTCCATGGTCTTCCTCCATTTGATTTTCTCCTTCATCCAAGGCATAAAAATAGTCCTTGAAGAGCTTCATACTCTTCATTAACCAACGAAGGAGATAGGAATACTCCATTGAGGCTAAAGGTGAGGAAAATGACCTTAAAACACATTTTTCTTCACCCGTTGTACATGTCCGAAAATCAACTCTTTCTTACACCATTTTCTACATCATGTTGTACACAAAATGAAATACCCCAAATAATTATTACCTCAATTGATAAATATTAATGTAAGTCATGAGCAATAATTGCGATAAGTATAATTGTATAAATATATAGTCCAAGATAGACATTAAACTATACACTAAATCTCTAAGCAAGAAGAACATATTATTAAGGAGAATTCAACTTCTAAATCTAATACCACATGTAACATATTAGTACATGTATTAAATACCAACAAAATAACTCATTAAACTATATAAATATTCTATGTAGTCTAAACAAATCATAGAAATAATATATATACTCATGTATATGCATTTAAAACCAAAAATACCATAAGCCACCATGTAAAACATAAATATAGTCACACATATATATAATATATCAATTGGTGCCACAATATTAGGAGATGAAAATTCAAAACTCTTTCCTTCCCTTACCTAACCGATTTTCTATATGGAAAAGATGGAGAAAAAAATATAAATAAATAAATTGTCAAAAAAGACAAGTGCACAAATGGTGTTAGGATATTAAAGGATGAAAAATTGCAATTTTCCCTCCATCTTTCTTCCTAGCCGGTTACCTGCATAGGAAAAAAAAAAGGAAAACACAAATATAATTAGAAACATAAACTAGCATAAATGTACAAAGCAAGTACAAATTTAACCTTATATTTTCTTCCCCATCACTTCAGTCTTTCTTTTCATTTCTCTTCCACACGCCAGTTCCTTTCTTCTCCTTATACCAGCATGCTTTACTCTGAAACAGCAGCTCCTAGTACCGGCTGCAGTCAAACAGAGGCAAGGAGAGGACAACACTCTCCTCTCTTGGCCCCTACCTTATGTTTTCTTTTCTTCCTTTCCCTGTCAACAAGACAGCAAGCCCTCTTCTCCTTGCCCCACTCTCGGTTATAGCAGCAACAAACAAGGGAAAAACTGCTACTCTTCTGTTCCCTTGCTTCAGTCCTGGTACAGCAACAGAGAAGTGCAACGTCAAAAAAAAAAAAAATGGAACTCCTTCCTCTTCATTCCTTCTCTTCCTCCTGCAACCAGTGACAGCAACCCTTTCCTTTCCTCGTCCAAAAACTGACTGAAACAACACATGAGAAGAAGGTAAACTCTCCCTCCTCTTCTTCTTTTTATTTTGCTTACGGTTCCTTAAGAAGAAAAAAAATGCCATTGACTTCCTCCATTCATTCTCTACACTCATTGTATTTTGCTACCAACTGAAGAACAAGGTGTATACAACTCCCATACCCTTCATTCTCTTCTCGGTGGTTTTGCAACTCTCTAGCAAAAGGAGTACGCAACTTTTGAGTCCCTTTTCATTCTCTTCCTCACAAACCAACAATGAATATACATCCCTGCATTCTCTCTTCATTCTTTCTGATTGTTTTTTTTTTGTGAGCCAACCTGTCGAACATTGAACATACTTGCTCCACTGTCATGTTTGTTCTGTCCATACTCACGGTAATTTGCAATCCAATCTAGTAACAAGGAGCAAGGATGCACCCCTCTTCTCATCATCTTCTCTTCACGGTAATTTGTATCCAAATCTAGCAAACAAGGAGCAGCAGCTCCCACTGCTTTCTCCATTCTCTCACTCACGGTAACGTACAGATTAAATTGAAGAACAACGAGCATACAACTCTGTGTTTCTTCAATCTTTCAACGACGGTAACTTTGCAACCTGACTGGCGAACAAGGCAAACAACATACAAGCTCTGCACTTCATTCCTTTCTTCACGGTAATTTTACTTCCCAACCTGGTGAGAAGAAATAACCCCGTATTTGGCTGATAACAAACTTTAAAAGGTAAAGACCTAAACATAAGAGTTATGTGCATGATTAAGCTTGAATTCTTGAAAAAAAAAATTAATTAAAACTAAATTACTAACTGAAGGCTGTTTTAAATAGTGACGCGAAGGAGATACAAAAGTTGGAAGAATTTTCCTTGTGATTAAATAAGGTAAGGCTCCTAAATCCTATGTTAATATTTTTTTTAAATGATCACTTGGTGAAATGGAATGGTAGCCGAGAGCATGTGTATGCATATAGGGCCATAGGCTGTTCGATCCTAAATATATAGAGAAAATTAAGGGTTAAGTATTTGAATAGTGAGGTGTGTTAGTAATGGTCTATTAACGTATATTGTATGAATTATTAATGGAAGGAGAATAGTTTAAGGAAATTAATTATAATTGTACAAACCGAGAGGGTAGCTGCTTATATGTATACTATCTAAATCCTAAAAATGTGTAGAAAAATAATGGTTAAATAATTGATTAGTAAGACTAAATACTAGTAGTAATAACTTATTTAAGTTTGGTATTATAAGTAATCAATAAAAAAAGGAGAAATGATTTAGCGAAGTTAATTGTAAATTTTGTTGCAAGCCGTGACCATAACATGATTTTGGGGACATTTAATGCCATTTAAAAGTTATTATTATGCTATTTTTAAAGCCTTGTAATTAGGTTATGTTATTATGGGTATTTTAAGCCTTAAATTATTATTATTGAATTTGTAAGTGGATCTAGAAAGTTGTATAAATTTCTGGTGCAAAATAATAATACTAGTACATATAACCATCTAGGAATATATTAGAAAAAGGTTGGTATACTTATGAGCTTATAAAATGGTTTAAATGAATTTAAAACCTTATAAAATATTTTAGTAAATAAATGAATTGTATATGGGGTCAAAACATAAATAAAAGAAATATAGGGCGCCAAAACCAAGGACTGGTTTTAGGAAGTTTATAAATATAAAATATGAATTTTATGAGCTTAAGGGTTAAATACAGAAATAGAGAATTAGTTGGGGTATTTTCATAAATAATATTCATTCTGACCAAGAAGATAATTTAGGTGGTCAACCTTGACCACAAGTGAGGTTTGATCGAAGTTAAATAATAAAAATAATTATTTTGGAAGCTTAAAGAAGTATTAAGTTAAAAATAACATTTATAAAAAGAAATGGGGTGTTTATATAATTACCAAAAAATATAGGTGTTGGAAAATAAATATTAAGACCCTAGGGTCTATTTGGAAATTAAAAGGATTTTTGGGTTATTTTTAATGAATGAATTAATTAAGAATTATAATATATGGTTTAAATGCTAATGTGTAACAATTTACAAATCTATGGGTATATAATGTAAATTCTGAAAGATTAGAGACTAGAATGGAATTTAAATGACCTTAGGGGTCTGTATGTAAATTTGGGTAAAGTATGAGTTGGTTTTGTGATTTATTTAATTAAGGAGTATAACATATAGTTTAAGTATTAAAATGTAACATTTTATAACACTTACGGGCTACTTGGTAAATACATAAAGTTTGGGTGGAAATGGGAATTAGAACAACCTTTGGGGCAGTTCAGAAAATTTGGAGAAAATATTGGTTAGTTATGAAATTAAATAAATCAATATGTATAATATAAGGTTTTGATATTAAATTATAAGTTTATAAAATAAAGGTGGGCCAAAGCGTAAATAATGAAAGTTAAGGGTTAAGGTGCATTAAAACCGAACAGTAGGGGTTGTTGAGGATTAAGAAAAATATTGGGTTGATTTTGGTATTTAGAATTATTAAAGTGTATATTATAAAGTCTTAAATAATTAAATGAAAATGATAAAGTAAAGAGGGTTATAGTGTAATTAAGAGGAAGATGTGTGAAAACAAATAAATCTGAATATTCAAAGGGGCTATTCGCAAATATATACATATATATATGTATATTATAATGTGGGAATGTCTTAGGTTATAAATTACTAAGGTTAAGAATATAACAAGTATGGATTATGGGGTAGTTTTATAAATGAACAAAACTTGTGGGAATGGCATAAGGATTTCCAATAAGCGTTGGTACTGTTCGAAAATTATAAATATAATATATGTATATGATATTGGTTGAAAACCTTAGATTATAAATTAATAAGGCTAGAAATGTAGTGATTATAATATATGGGTTGATTTTATAAATAATCAAAATAGGTTAGGGGAGAGATTGTTATTACCGAAAATATATATAGGCTGTTAAGGAAATAATAAAGTTTGGATAGAATATATTATAAAGTTTTGGATGATATAATGTGACATTATATTAAAGTATGAAAGAATATATTATAAGGAGGTTATTAAGGAATAACCATGCATTATAAGCATTTACATAAATGATGGGTTAAGTTAAAGATTTTTGGAAGTATATTGTATGGTTGGAATTTTATTATAAGAGGGACTCTATAAAATTATATCATGTGAAATTGTAACATGGCATGAGGGTATAATGTGGTTAACAAATTACATACATGGAATTATACAATTACATGTAAAAACATGGATATAACGACAACCATGTTGCAACATATACAAGGATGTGACATTTTACATGCACGTTAAAAGAGTGTGCAAGTGATGCCGCATAACAACTAAAATATATGTGTACTTGTATATGCATAAGTGCCCACGCACGTTCGTAAATATGACTACATGAATTAGTTCGTATAACGAAATGTTTAAATGTCATGCATGCGCGCACGCAATATTATTCCCGCATGCTTGCGGCTTGGTAGTCCGTAAACAAACTGTGAACGTAACTTCCATGTAATAAGTATTAATATCGTAGCAACTATCACATACTCGTGAACCATGACGAGTAGCTAAAATCTAAATCCCTAAGATTAACGAACATCGAGTTGAACAAGAGATCAACTAAGGGTTAGCTCTGGATGGAAGTAAGAGTTTGGTCAAGGATGGTTAAGTGAGTTTGAATTATATGTATACTAATATTAGAACGACGTATATACCAGAGGTACGAGTTGGTAGACACGAGCATTGTGAGCGCTAGAGACTACGCGGGGGTCATTACGCGAGCGCTCGACGGTGTACGGTATGTTGGATTCTGTGGTCTGAACCCCCTGAGGGAAGCCTCGGGTTCGGGTATTGTCTGGTTATGTGATAAGAGTGATATGTGTGCTATGCATGTTGTGTGGATTAATTCTCTGATTTGTGAAGCGATTATAATTGTGTGCGACGTCTTCGGACAATACTACTATGATTTCTCAAGCGATTGGAATACTAATATTCGAGACTTTTACTCCTAATTAACCTAAGTAAAACACTTAGGAACGAGACTCGTGATCCCCAGTCTTTAGAGCTTAATACTCAAACATGAACATAACCTAGATTATTTCTAGGGAAGCATATGAGACTTCAAAGAGATAATAATGGTTAGAAATTCTCCATGAACTAAGACTTTACTTAGGGTAGTTGATTAAAAATTAATCACATATTGGAGAGTGTTGGTGTATGGTATATGGTATGGAAATCGAATTAGTCTTCGACTAGTTGGTTGCGCATTGGTGATCACTGGAGTATGACGTCCGTATCGGACCGACTCCTTCTACATCCCAACAGGCCTAGATAGACTGTTGGACAAAGGGTGTCTCAGTTGGCACACGGCTTCGGCCTTTCATAGACGCCTTTATTAGGCGAGTGGAAGTCCCAGGATCGATTGATCCTTGGCAAAGAGCACCTTGTGTGTACGGATGGACTACTGTCCAATGAGGTTATTTACGGGTTGTCCTAACATGACACCCATTGAAATTGAGAGTAAGACTTAATGATGACTAACATAATTTATGGGAAAACTACGAATGCCCTGGTGGAAGCAACTACTCGTTTGTATGATTGGTTATAGTATATTGTATATGGTATGTTGTGCATTGGATATGGTGTATGGATTATTGCATGGATGGATTGCTATATGTTTATTTATGTCACTTATTGTTGTCTATATATAAACTGTAAAATGACCTAACATGTAATCAATCTCATGTTCAGACAACTAATTGACCTAAGTGACCTAAAGGGTCTAGGACAACATAGTTTAACATACTCGGCCAAGTGCTGAGCCCTCCGTGGGCACCGATATTTTATTTTTCAGGGGATTGATGATTGGCGCCGGAGTGCGAGATCGTGGGTAGATGACCTCGACTTTTATTTATCGCATGTTTAGAATTAAATCATTTAGTACGCTGTAATCTTGGGGATTCTTAAGTGCTCACTTTTCATAAGTATTGGTTTGCATATAGGATAACGTAGTAAATATCTCGGTCGTCATTGTGGTTAGTTATTGTTGTTATTTGTTATATTTAGGTTATGCTTCTTTACTCGCATGGGTGAGTAATGACATGTGACACCCAAGTGAGGATTAATGTAGTTTAACTTTCACTGTGAGACGTCTCTAATCTTGCTACGAGAGTGTTTATTACGAGTTTATCGAGTGGGGTGTTACACAAAATGAGGGTGTTTTCAGCTCCTTTCCGTGAACATAAGAGCTCTTCCAAAGTACCTCTTCAAGTGCTCTAAAACAAGGTAAAAACCGAGAACTCTCATGGCTTTTTGAGCCCTTCTTTCTTTGAGTTTCTACATGAACTAAACCCATATTTTATCCTCTAAATGACCGAGAGTAGGGTTTAAGGTCTCACCAAAATCTTCAAGGTAAAGACCTCTCTTTAAAGCTCAATTTTCATGCTTTAAAGCTCTTTAAATTAGCTATCTCGACAAGTCATTAACTTAACCTTCTTCATTGTGTAAATGGTGGCCGAATGAGTTTTCTTTTTCCCATGATGTGCCGTGAGTGTTGGAGCATTTTTCCAAGGGAAAAATCAAGCTTTAAGAGTTAAGTTACTTAACCATGTCGTAAAGACTATAAGTGTGTTTTAAGCTTAATTTAATGATCAAAAACCTAATCTAAGGTTTTGTATAAATAGTGCCGAGAGGGATAAGAGCTGTTGTGAACTTCCTTGTGATTATAACAAGGTAAATGTACTGAAAACCCTTTAATGCATTAAAGTTACTTATGTCATTAAATGAACTAGGGCCGAAAACTTACACATTTGTGTGTGTTGTTTAAACCTTGATAGTGTATTAAATCATGGTTAAATGTTTTGTTGGTAAACTTAAGTGTTAATGACTTATTAAAGTCAAGATCAAATGTTACATGTGAAAGAAAAGTGATATAAAAAGTTTAAGTATATATATACAAAAGCGTGGGAATAACATATGTATGAGACATTTTAATGTCATCTTTGTGGTTAATGTTATATTATGTTTAAGGTCTTGTGTTTAGGCCATTTTATTATGGGCATTAAAGCTCTAAATATTAAATATTAAGTTTTTTAAGTGATAATATAACTTAAATAAAGTTCTGGTGCTAAGATGTGATCTTAGTGGATTTAATCACTCAGTAACTCCTTAGATAAATATTGATGAATTTAGGTGTTACATAAATTAAGGTTACAAATATAAATTAAACGAATTATAAACCTTATAAGTGTTAAAATGAACAAAAGGTTCATTAGTGAGATCAAAATGTAATTAAACAAACTATGGGGTGCCAAACATATAATAAAGCCGAGGAGGGGCTGTATGGCAATTATAGAAATATAAAAAATGAATTTTATTAAGTTTGACCAAATTAAAATAATAAAAATAATTATTTTGGTAGTTTAAAGAAATATTAAGTCAAAAATAACAATTATAAAAAGATGTGGGATTAGTGTGTAATTACCGATGAAATAGGGGCCGGAACATGAATATTATGACCCAGGGGTCTATTTGAATTATTTGAAGAGTTTTGGGTTAGTTTTGGTGATTTAATAAATTAAGGATTATAATTTATAGTTTAAATATTAAGATGTAACATTTATAAAGCTTAGGGTGTTAATATGTAAATAACCAAAAGATTGGGGGGAAACAAAGTAGAACAGCTTAGGGGGTGTTGGAATTTAGAAGATTATTTGGGTATTTTGGATTAATAAGGTGATATGTATAATATAAAGTTTTTGAGTATGGATTGTAAGTTTATAAAATAAAGAGGACAAATGCATTAAAGAAAGTTGGGGTAGGTTAAAATGAATCTAGAAAAGAAATGAGTGTTGTTCAAATTATTTTATATATATATATAGTGTGTGTGTGTGTATGTTATATTTGGAAACTATGGTTAAATTCATGAAATCCCACTATATTTTGGCTAATTCATGAAATGCCACTAAAAAAAGAAAAGTCATGAAATGTCACTATATTTGAAAAGTCCGGAAATGCCACTATAGATAGAAAAAGAAAAAAATACCCCTACTAGTTAACAAAGTACTTTTAAAGTTCACAATATGTTCCTAAGTTTAAAAATTAACAAAGATATCAAAATAAAATAAAAATATAAAAATTATAAAAAATATAAAAAAATTGATAAAACATAAAAAAATAATGAATTTAAACAAATATATTTCATTTTTAATAAAAATTTATTGAATACCATAAAAAGAATATTGAGTTCTAATCAAAAAATTTATACCAATTTTTCTTCCAATTTAGTACCATAATTTATACCAATTAAGTACCATAATTTTTATTATACATTTTTTAATTATTATTTGCTATCAATTTAGATTATTTATTTCTTAAAGTAAATAATTTTTTTATATTGCTGGTAAAATTTAAAAACTAAAATTCAAAACATAATATTTTATTTGAGATTGAGCGACTAAGAGTATATTATATATATATATATGTATAACATACAATATTAAATATTACTTGCTCCTAATAAGTTGCATATTATTATTCTGAAAACATTTTATTCTACATTTCAAACAAATTTTACAAATTTTACTTAAAGTATAAGAGGTTATGTTACAAAGGAATTAATATGGTATAAGTATACCTTATAAACAATCACATAATGATGGGTTTAAATTGGAAATTTGGGAAGTATAATATATGGTTAGAAAACCTTATGATATAAGGAACATAATAATGTATGAAATACATTATATAATATTAGGATAAATTCTTAATAAGATATATGTGAATAAATGACACAAACAAATAAATGTGTACTTCACACGAAATAATGAATTAATTCATTATAGGAACCCTTAAATTCAAATGATATGAGTTTATAATATAAGGTGAAAGATGCAATATGATTGATTAACCACATTAGATTATTGTGGAAAGAGTTATGGGTTGGAAGTATAATTATAAGTGTTATAATGTGATGTGGTACGAGTTGATAAATAAATATTGAATATAATGAAGCATTGACCAAGTCAAGGTAGATTGACCAAACCAACACAAATTGGCCAAGTAGTCAAGTTGACCAATACATAAAATGGTATGTAATTCAAAATTAAAGTATAACATGGTCAAACAAAGTATAGTAATAAACTATACTATGTAGATATATATAAATATATATATATATAACGATACGTGCGTATGTGTGTGTATCAGTATACAAGGTTGGAATATAACTTGATCAAATAAAGTGTAGCAATAAACTATACTATATATATGTATGTATATATATTGAGTATATGAATGTACAATGGCTGAAAAATAACCTGGTCAAACAAAATATAGTAATGAAATATATATATCAGCATGTATATGTGTATGCGAATACACAAATCAAAATAAACTTGATAAATAACATGGGTTATTAAGAATTAAATCTCGAAGTAATAAACATTATTTTGCTACTAAATATTATATCTTACAACTATAGAGTTGTAACACCCCGTCCAAAGCCAATCGTGGTTATCGCAAAATTTAACACTTAATCGAAATCGTCGCAGCGGAAATAACAAACACCGGGACCTTGCCACAGTCTGATTGTTAGAATATACCGGCCTTATCAATTTACAACACTTATCCAAAATAAACAACCGACCAAAACACCACCAACCAACCAAAATGCCACCAACCAACCGAGTTTACGTGTCTAAGTCATATACATAGCTTACACCAGTTTAAATATAAACAGACGGGAGCACAAGCGCAACCCGTACTCAAAATAAACAACCCATGATAAGTCTAACCACCCCCACCCTCAGGGTGACTCCTCATCGGACACTTACCTGCAAAATAAAAACAGCCCCCAAAGGGGGTCAGCACGAATGCTGGTACGCCCTCTCATGGCCCCCAAGCTAACGGGGCTACGACGACTAATTGTCGATAGCATGGAAATTGATTAGATACACAAACATAATATGAAGTGCAATAAATCAACCAACCACAAATGAACATACATAGTTCACACACAAATGAACGACTCAGCGTTCCCTTATCAAGCGGGTTAGTAACCACCTCCTTAGTCCTGATTTCCTTAACCTCAGTTTTCCTTAACTTACCTCAGTCTTAACCTTATCTCAAGCTCAGTATACAAACCGTTCCTAGAATGGAAATGGTTGTAGCTTAACTTAAACTTAGGATTTAGGTGATCCTACCGCACCATCTTAATGCCACCTACCTTGGACGCGAGTCCAGTGTAGCTGAGCCGGCAACCGACCCTAGGCAACGAGTCCGAAGACAAGTCCTTAAGCGGAGGACGATCTGATTCAGATACCGACCCCCTTTTTCCTTAGCATGCATGACCGGAGTCAGTCCCGGGTTCCTCACTCCCCCTTAAGTTCCAGTTAGTGAAAATCTTACAAACCATGTGTTAGTTAAACCTTAACGGGTATTAACCAACAGATACCAATACTTAACTCCTTTTCTTAACTCAGTAAGTACTAAACTTAGTTAGTAACAATCTCAAGTCTCATGGGTTAGTGTAAAGAAAACACATTCACAACGAGAATAAGTATAACCGGTTGCATGCTTTATCTTGTCTTAGTCATAGCAAATAAACAGATAGCACACAGGCCGAGGGACATCTCGTTAGCAAGCAAGTCACAAGAAAGATTGTACCGTTCACCGTCGACTGTTGTTTGTTTATCCTTCTCCGGGGTCCCAATTCACAAACCTAAAACATTCATTCATTTTTAGGCCATTAGTTATTTGCACCTTACTTAACTCACTAGTCCCTAAAAATTCCCATTCGATACCCTCTTAAGTCTTTACCACTTAACCTTATAAACTTAACTTTAAACTTAAGGTTTATACTTAAATTAACTTAATCCCTTAGGTTCTTAGGTTCCTAATCATTATTACCCTACCAATGACATACCTTATTACCAATTAACATCTTTAGAATTTAAAATTTCTCTTTTTTTTTTTTGTTTTTGGCTCGACCGATCTTACCGACCGACCTTACCCAAGGTCGGTCCATTCCAGAGCATATTACCGTTTGAAAATTTTACCCGGACCGACCTTGCAAGTCCAGTCCCCAAGGTCGGTCCATTCCCGAGAGTTTTCCCCGTGGGAAATTTAAGCCCGACCGACCTTGCCAAGGTCGGTCCCAAGTTCGGTCGATTCCAGAGACCAATTCCCGTACAAAATTCTAGGCATGACCGACCTTGTAAGTCCGGTCCACAAGGTCGGTCCATTCCAGAAACTCTTCCCGGTAGTGTAAACTGAGCTCGACCGACCTTGCAGGTCCGGTCCCTAAGGTCGGTCGGCTCCAGAACCTTGTTTCTAAATTCCTATTTGACTCCAAACTTCACCCCATATATCCTAGTATGTTCTAACCTCCTTTGGGCACTTCAAATACACCTCAAGCCCTCCACTAAACTCATTAAATCCCTCACCAATATCCACCTTAGTCATTATGCATTTTCCTTATAATAATGCCAACACTTGTAATGTTTTCCACTAGGTTTCGAAGTGGTGGTTCATACCTATTATAACCACTATGCCAAATGCTTCCTCACCACTATAACATCATCTCCCAAGCATCTTTCACCATCTAAAATTCCTTTATGCAACTACTTAAAGTTCCTTCACAAGTTATGCCTCCTTCTTTCAACACATTATTTCTTTTTTACTAGTTTACCAATGTTTGCCTAAGTCCTAAATACACTACTACATTCATTTGATTCCTAAATCCTCCATGATCATGTCTAGGTCATTCTAACTCATTATACACCTTAAACTCACCCTTTTTCATCAAGACAACCTCTAAAACTTCCTAGTACTACCTTGGTCATGAAATTTCCTTAGAACATCTTAAAAACTAAGTTTCTTCATCAAATTTTGACATGGGCTCTCTAGGACATTTGTTACACCTAAACACTTGGTTTTCACCATCAAACAACCAAGATCACCCAGATTCTCATTACATCACCTTAACACACAATTTACACCAAAACTACACCACATCATCATATAGTGTATAAACATAAAATGCTTGGCACATAGGCCCTTAAATGGCAATAATCTTAACCACTGAATTTCCACATATATTTGCCTTTGACCTGCGAATACACACAACAAGGCTCCCATTGAAATAAAATGCTTCTTGTAATTCATTTCGACATTGTTTAACTATCTCCTTTTCTCATTTGCTCCTTAGTCACAAGTTCACAAGTATAGTCATTGTTTCTCCTAGGTTTTTATAACTCTTTCCCAATGTAGACTCTACACTAAACTTATCACCTATCTAAATCCCATCCCCTTAAACAATAAAACACCTTAAGGTAAGTAATTTACCTTGTTCTTTTTCAAGCTTCACCAACTTTCTTCCTTAAGTTTTTCCTTGCTCAATCTCGGTCACCAAATCAAGTTCTCCTTGCCAATGTTCTAACCAATATTCAATGACTCCAATGAGTACTAAACAACACACTAACCTTAGGGAATAAACCTAGGTTAAAAATGTGTTCTAAGGTATTAAATTGATTGTTTTACCTTGGTTTCTCAAGACAATCTTGGATATGAAGCAAGAAGGATCTCCTCTATCCCTTGGAGAATAGAAAACAAGCTAGAACAAGGCATAAAAATGGAGTCCCATGAGTACAAATTTTCGGACAAGGGAAGAAATGGTGGGAACTTGATTTTTCTTACATATTCTTTACCTTAAGAGAATGGAGAAGCTAATGGGGTCTCCAAGCTTGAGTTTCCTCCTCTAATGGCGGTTTGCCTTGGCTCCAAAATGAGGCTCTAGAAGTTTTGAAAAGATATAAAGGAAGAGCTTGAGCTAACTAAGAGATATATGTGCTTGGTTTTGATTTTGGAGCCTAAATGAACAAGATGTGGGCAAAAGAAGATGGAGCTAGCATGGAGGTTGCTTCTTACGTGAAAGAGAAGAAAGAGAGCAAGAGAAATCGATGGAGAAGATGAAGAATGGAGAAAGGAGGAGAAAGGTGGCATATAAGATATTTGATTCCTTAAAAGCAAATAGTAACCACTTACTTTTCCTCTTTTTCTTCTAACATTAATTGGCTACTCTTGGTGACTCACACCCTTAGAAAACCGGCCCCCTCATTAATTAGGCTGGTCATGGTCTTGTTTGACCAATTAATTAGACTTAATTGATCAAAGACTAAACTAGGCACTATTTGGTTACTATTCACAATTTAGTGCACATATTTGTGAAATTTTTGATTTCCCATTGATTTAGACTTCCTAATGTGATACTGATTAGTACACAAGTTAATTAAGGAGTAATCATGGGAATTTAGCCACTTAAAACCCATTTACAAGACAATTTTTCAAAAATGTGCTTTAAGACTCCTTAAAGCACATTTTGTGTTTTAACTTGTTTTTGAGCTTGGTTTTCTTTGGTAATTGGTTTAAAATGACCATTAGGATATTACTAAGGTCTTATAATGATATTTGGGTGCTCACCCAAGTCTCTCCAAGCTTAGAGCACGTTTTTGCTTAAACTGCTCTTTTGGTGTTTCCTTATGTTTTCTTTGATTAAAATGGTTTCTTAATGTTTCTAAGGCATTCTTTAGCCTTATTATACCTTAGTTTATCATTTAGATACCATATCTTGGTTTGGGGTATTTCAATCTACCCCCCTTAAAAGAACTTTGTCCCCAAAGTTCACACGTGTACCAAATCATTCACGGTACTCAATTTCTTAATCTTAATACCACATCTTATATTCTCATTAACACATCTCAAGACTCAAAGGTCAATCACAAATACAATACATAAGTATTATACATATCTCAAACTTATCACCAAAGTGTAACAACTTACACGAAATCACATCTTATACAACCAACAAACGACAACATGTTCGTTTCCTAACTCAAAAGCGAGGAAGCTCTACCCCCCTTAAAAAGGGGTACGCCCCGTACCCTATACAGACGATCTAGTCAGTGAACAAAGAAGGGTACTTCGCCCTCATCTTATCCTCTAACTCCCACGTGACCTCTTCGACATCCTGGTTAGACCAGAGAACCTTCACCAGTCGCACTGACTTATGGCGAGTGTCCTTAGTCTTACTATCCAAGATTCTCTGAGGAATCTCCACTGATCTCATATTCGGTTCTAATGTCAACCTCTCAGGTTCTAACACATGGGAGGGGTGGTGCATGTATTTCTTTAGCTGTGAAACATGAAAAACATCATGCACTTTACCCAGTTCAGCAGGTAAATTCAACCTGTAAGCAACCGGGCCCACCCGCTCCGTTATCTCTAAGGACCAACAAATTTTGGGCTTAATTTGCCCTTCTGCCCAAATCTGAATACACCCTTCATCGGTGAAACTCGCAGAAATACCCGGTCGCCCACTGCGAAACTCCAGGTCTCGTCGTTGAACATCAGCATACGACTTCTGCCTATCTTGAGCAGCTTTCATGTTCTCCCTGATTTGCTGAACTTCAGCCTTAACTTGTTCTAAATATTCTGGTCCTATAATGACTGTCTCACTTGACTCATCCCAGCAGAGCGGTGTACGACATGGTCTACCGTACAACGCTTGAAAAGGTGCCATCTTGATCGAAGCGTGATAGCTGTTGTTGTATGAAAACTCGATCAGATGTAATTTGTCAATCCAACTGCCCTGGAAGTCTAAGGCATATGCCCTCAGCATGTCCTCGAGTGTCTGAATCGTACGCTCAGTCTGACCATCTGTCTGAGGATGGAACGCGGTACTCAGCTTCAGTTTTGTACCCAACGCTTCTCTAGTAGCTCTCCAGTACCTCGAAAGGAATCTGGTATCTCTATCTGACACTATGGTCTTCGGTATCTCGTGATGTCTCATGATTTCTCTCTCAAACAACTCAACTAATTTGGTCACCTTCCAAGTATCCTTCATCGGTATGAATCGGGCTACTTTGGTAAGGCGATCCACCACCACCCATATCATGTTGAGACCTCCCCTAGCAGGTGGGAGTCCAACTACAAAGTCCATGGAGATATCATGGAACTTCCACTCCGGAACTGGCATCGACTGTACCATTCCGCCCGGTCGTCGGTGCTCGAATTTCACCTTCTGGCAAGTGAGACACCTCAAGACGAACTCGGTAACATCTGTCTTCATCCCCGACCACCAGAAGTATCTCTTCATGTCTTTATACATCTTAGAGGCTCCCGGATGGATGGAAACTGAAGAACAGTGTGATTCTCTAAGTATATGGTCTTTCAGATCCGTGTTGCCCCGTGGTATGCATAACCGGCCCTTAAGTCTGATCAAATCATCGTCGTGAAGTCTGAAGTCATATTTCTGGCTCTCAAAGGTACCATCTGTCAGCTTCTGCCTGACCTCTCTCATATACTCATCTGCCCTCTGAGCCTCTCGCACCTCATCAACCAAGCTGGAGAAAGAGACTAGCGAATGGAGTGAGTGTGCTCGACGGCTCAGGGCGTCCGCTACAACATTGGCCTTCCCTTCTTTGTATTGGAGGTCAATGTCATAGTCTTTCAGAAACTCTAACCATCTCCTTTGTCTGAGATTCAACTCCTTCTAAGTGAATATATATTTCAAGCTCTTGTGATCGGTGTAGATCGTCACACTAACCCCGTATAAGTAATGGCGCCATATCTTCAAAGCGAAGACTACAGCTCCCAGCTCTAAATCATGTGTGGGGTAGTTCTCCTCATGTTTCTTCAACTGGCGTGAGGCATATGCCACCACCTTGCCATGTTGCATGAGCACGCAACCCAGCCCTCTGCCGGATGCATCACAGTAAACCTCAAAGCCCTCTGTACCGTCTGGAATGGTCAGAACCGGTGCAGTGGTCAGTGAGTCTTTCAAACTCTGGAATGATTTCTCACAGTCAGCCGTCCATACAAACGGTGCATCTTTCTTCATCAGACTGGTCATCGGCTTTGCGACCTTGCTGAAATCTTTAACAAACCTCCGGTAATAACCTGCCAGACCGAGAAAGCTCCGGATGTCGGTAACAGTCTTCGGTCTTGGCCAAGTACGCACAGCACAATCTTTGCTGGATCCACTGAGATCCCAGCATCTGAGATGACATGACCTAGGAAAGAGACCTGGTCAAGCCAAAACTCACACTTGGAGAACTTAGCATATAGCTGGTTCTCCCTCAATATCTCCAATACTCTCCTCAAGTGTTCCTCGTGCTCAGTCTTTGATTTCGAGTATATCAAAATATCGTGAATAAACACCACAACCAACTTGTCCAGCTGCTCCCGGAACAAGCGGTTCATTAGATCCATAAACTTCGCCGATGCGTTCGACAAACCGAACGACATCACTGTAAATTCGTAGTGGCCGTATCGTGTCCGGAATGCCGTTTTCTCAATATCTCCCTCCTTAATGGCTATCTGATGATACCCCGATCTGAGATCAATCTTGGAAAACACAGATGCTCCCTTCAACTGATCGAACAGATCGTCAATGAGGGGTAGTGGGTACTTATTCTTCACAGTCACTACATTCAACTCTCTGTAGTCGATGCAGAGGCGGAGACTACCATCCTTCTTCTCCACGAAGAGAACTGGCGCTCCCCATGGTGATACACTGGGTCTTATGAACCCTTTGTCTAACAAGTCCTTCAATTGTTCCTTTAATTCATTCATCTCTGCCGGAGCCATGCGGTATGGTGCCTTGGCTATAGGTCCGGTACCAGGCAGCAGCTCGATGGTGAACTCTACCTCCCGAGTGGGTGGCATGCCGGGCAGTTCCCGTGGAAATAGGTCGGGGAACTCCGAAACTACCGGTAAGTCGGGGTCGAACTCGGGGTCTCTCTCTATGTCTTGTACATAGCAGAGGTACACTTCTTCCTTTCTCCTAAACTCCTTATACATTGCCATGGCGGTGATGATCTTAGTCGAAGGCTCTCTAGGCCTCTGGCGGTATGATATCGTTACCCCAGATGGGCTCCTGAGCAGCAATCTATACTCGGCGCAGAGGATACAACCCTTGTGCCGCTCCAACCAGTTCATCCCGAAAATCACATCAAATCCCAACTCCCTGAACTCAATAAAACTGACTAGAAATTCTTCCCCCTTAATTCTGACAATGGCTCCTCGGTAGTAACGAGTGCAACGAACCTTCTCCTTAGACGGGAGCGTAACCGTGAAGTCGAGTAGCTCATCGGCGTCTAGCCCCAACCTTCTCGCAAAAGATGCCGAGATAAAGGTGTGCGAGGCCCCTGAGTCGAAGAGAACTGATGCCTCAATCCCATTAATCGGAAAGGTGCCAGTGAGGATAGTACTGCTTGCGCCGGCTTGTGCCTCTGTAAGTATGCTTAGCGCACCTTCCGTACCGAGTCCATAACCTAATTGTATTTCAAAAGCTTTCATGAGTAATGATGGTATAACAAGAGTCGTAACAATTGACATGAACAACACTGTTATTTTATTCATAACCATCCTGTTTACAACATGTGCTTTAATCTTACATCTCATTCCTTATCTCATACAAAAACATTACATAGCTAATATTGTCTAAAGGTTAGGTTTAACCGTCCAGGTTTCATATGCGTCGCATTAATCACTGCTGACGGTGTTGTATTCAGCTTAATTCTCTTAATCCCATGATACAACATCCTCGACTCTCCTCCCATAACTAATACATCCCCTGACTTAAGTATTAACTTATTAGCACGGTCCGCACGCTTCTGCTCGCCGTACAAAAATTCAGCGTCATCTCCTATGGACCAAGACACTACGGGTATCCCTCGTTCGAGAGACTCCGTTGTCTCGTCCTTGTCCTGATGCAGTCCAAGTCGCCCATCTTTCTCGTAGAAGTTTACAATGAAAATGTCCGCTTGTATGTCTGGAATCGGTTCAGCTTCCAACTGCTGAGCGACTTCCATGACTTGTGTAATAACCGGATGGAACTCTTCGGGTATTCCCGGTGGTGAGACTCCATCTTGTATCTTCGTAGTTTGGTAGGTTTTGGCATACGGATTCCAATCCTTGCCTAAGCTCATCATCTTTAGCTTCATTCTTGCTCCCCCTGGGTTCTCCGGTGTATAAAAACCTCCCGGTCCCATTCCTAGTTGATTGCATTTCCTGATGATGGCTATTTGCGCTTCGGGTGTCAGGTATCCCCTTAATAAAATCATACCTGGGCGGATAACCTGACATTGTTCGATTGGAAAGTCTATGGTTTCGATGTCGGTGTACTCCGGGTTAGGTGTAGAAGGCATTGGATAGCAGATGTTGAAGCTTCCTAAAGTGGTAGTAGGTTATATCTTATTTAAGTTCTAATCTTATCTCATTCTCACTTAACTCAATTATTCACCAAACATGCATGATAATGCGGTAAGCAGGTAATTATATCACTCAACGGTTTTAGCAGTACCTGGTCTCGATGAGGGTTCAGGCTCATCATCCCGGTCCACCAAGTGTAATGTGGGTCCCGTCTTCTGGGCTACCCGTGAGTTCTTATCCGCAGCTTGCTGCACTCTCTTCTGACTGTCAGATCCAGCTCCCTGATTAGTCTTGCCCTTGCCCCTCATCTCGGGCCTAAAGGCTCTGCTAGCGGGGTTCCGGAAGCACTCGTACGCTCGGTGTCCGTATACCCCACAAAATTGCCACTCAACCTTGTTCCCCTTACAATCGAGCCCAGGGTGGTCCTTGTGACACCACTGACAGATGTAGCGTCGCTGGTAGCCACCACCGGCTCCCTTATCAGTCTCAGATCCTGATCATTCATAATATTAGTACTCATACCTCAAACAGTTACTAATTGTCTCTTAACTCACTCAATGTTAATTCTTTACCCTTTGGCGCCCTAGAGCGCAGGGGCTTAGCTGCATATGCATAAGTCAACTTCAGTGGCTCTTCTGGAGCCTTCTCCTTTTCCTCCTTCCCCTTTTGGTTCTGATTTTTCTGAGCTAGAGGTTGGTACTTCTGTTTCTTGTACCCTCCTTGCCTTTGATGCTCCGTGCTCTTACCGGCACTCTTCCTCTTAGCATTTTCCTCGTCCCTCAGCTGGATGGTTATCTCAACCTTAGCAGCGGCATGATAGCACTCCTGCTTTCCACAGTATTAGTCACTCCTATTTTTCATAATCTAAATCTTACTCATTTACTTACTCATATCTCAACCATTCTCATTACCTGCAAGGTAGTATAACTCGTCGGCCCCATGCCGTAGCGGAGTCGATGGCTAAGCCCGCCATAGAAGCGGTCCACCAGTATCTGGTCTGAATATCCAAGACCTGGCAGAAGATGGAGCAAGGCGGTGAACTCTGAGTAATACTCATCCACCGTCATCTTGTCGGTCTGCTTAAGCGCATCCAACTGCAAGCGCTTCTTCGTCTGGACATGGGCGGGGTAGTACTTTGCTCGTAGCAAAGCGGTGTACTGCTCCCAGCCGAACTCTGGATTGGACAGATGCTCGGCCCTCACCAGCTTCCACCAATCGCCTGCTGCCCCCTTCAGGTAGAACGCAGCTAGACGCACCTTGATCCCAGCAGGGACGTCAAGGGTCTCGAAGGCGGTCTCCAGCTCGAAGATATACGCCTCAAGCTTGGCAGGATCGGTCTCCCCCTTAAAATGTGCGGGTCGAAGGTCTGCAAGGCTCTTCACCCAATTCGGTTCCCGGGGTTGTGGCGGTGGAGGTGGTGCACCCACACCAGGCTGATAGCCCATGTGCCCTAAGGTGGCAGCTACGATCTCTGCGATCGTCTGCCCTTCCAGTATCTCAGTCTCGTCGCCTCGACTACGGCCTCGGACTCTCCTTCCTGACATCTGAACAATCACAACTCACATTAGATTCGTATCCACCACTGTTTCGGTTAACGAATTTATAACGTCCGTAGACGGTAAAGACGATCCACACTTATTAGTGGTCATCTGACTCTACTCACCCTAACAGCTCACACCCTTAACCCATTTCTTATATCTTAACTCATAACCTAACTCGGTGGTTACTCATGTCCGGTATTTCTTGATCAGAGCGTAACTACGCTCTGATACCACTTTTTGTAACACCCCTTCCAAAGCCAATCGTGGTTATCGCAAAACTTAACACTTAATCGAAATCATCACAGCGGAAATAACAAACACCGGGACCTTGCCACGGTCTGATCGTTAGAATATACCGGCCTTATCAATTTACAACACTTATCCAAAATAAACAACCGACCAAAACACCACCAACCAACCAAAATGCCACCAACCAACCGAGTTTACGTGTCTAAGTCATATACATAGCTTACACCAGTTTAAATATAAACAGACGGGAGCACAAGCGCAACCCGTACTCAAAATAAACAACCCATGCTAAGTCTAACCACCCCCACTCTTAGGGTGACTCCTCATCGGACGCTTACCTGCAAAATAAAAACAGCCCCCAAAGGGGGTCAGCACGAATGCTGGTACGCCCTCTCATGACCCCCAAGCTAACGGGGCTACGACGACTAATTGTCGATAGCATGGAAATTGATTAGATACACAAACATAATATGAAGTGCAATAAATCAACCAACCACAAATGAACATACATAGTTCACACACAAATGAACGACTCAGCGCTCCCTTATCAAGCGGGTTAGTAACCACCTCCTTAGTCCTGATTTCCTTAACCTCAGTTTTCCTTAACTTACCTCAGTCTTAACCTTATCTCAAGCTCAGTATACAAACCGTTCCTAGAATGGAAATGGTTGTAGCTTAACTTAAACTTAGGATTTAGGTGATCCTACCGCACCATCTTAATGCCACCTACCTTGGACGGGAGTCCAGTGTAGCTGAGCCGGCAACCGACCCTAGGCAACAAGTCCGAAGACAAGTCCTTAAGCGGAGGACGGATCTGATTCAGATACCGACCCCCTTTTTCCTTAGCATGCATGACTGGAGTCAGTCCCGGGTTCCTCACTCCCCCCTTAAGTTCCAGTTAGTGAAAATCTTACAAACCATGTGTTAGTTAAACCTTAACGGGTATTAACCAACAGATACCAATACTTAACTCCTTTTCTTAACTCAGTAAGTACTAAACTTAGTTAGTAACAATCTCAAGTCTCGTGGGTTAGTGTAAAGAAAACACATTCACAACGAGAATAAGTATAACCGGTTGCATGCTTTATCTTGTCTTAGTCATAGCAAATAAACAGATAGCACACAGGCCGAGGGACACCTCGTTAGCAAGCAGGTCACAAGAAAGATTGTACCGTTCACCGTCGACTGTTGTTTGTTTATCCTTCTCCGGGGTCCCAATTCACAAACCTAAAACATTCATTCATTTTTAGGCCATTAGTTATTTGCACCTTACTTAACTCATTAGTCCCTAAAAATTCCCATTCAATACCCTCTTAAGTCTTTACCACTTAACCTTATAAACTTAACTTTAAACTTAAGGTTTATACTTAACTTAACTTAATCCCTTAGGTTCTTAGGTTCCTAATCATTATTACCCTACCAATGGCATACCTTATTACCAATTAACATCTTTTGAATTTAAAATTTCTCTGTTTTTTTTGTTTTTGGCTCGACCGATCTTACCGACCGACCTTACCCAAGGTCGGTCCATTCTAGAGCATATTACCGTTTGAAAATTTTACCCTGACCGACCTTGCAAGTCCGGTCCCCAAGGTCGGTCCATTCCTGAGAGTTTTCCCCGTGGGAAATTTAAGCCCGACCGACCTTGCCAAGGTCGGTCCCAAGTTCGGTCGATTCCAGAGACCAATTCCCGTACAAAATTCTAGGCTTGACCGACCTTGTAAGTCCGGTCCCTAAGGTCGGTCCATTCCAGAAACTTTTCCGGTAGTGTAAACTGAGCTCGACCGACCTTGTAGGTCCGGTCCCTAAGGTCGGTCGGCTCCAGAACCTTGTTTCTGAATTCCCATTTGACTCCAAACTTCACCCCATATATCCTAGTATGTTCTAACCTCCTTTGGGCACTTCAAATACACCTCAATCCCTCCACTAAACTCATTAAATCCCTCACCAATATCCACCTTAGTCATTATGCATTTTCCTTATAATAATGCCAACACTTGTAATGTTTTCCACAAGGTTTCGAAGTGGTGGTTCATACCTATTATAACCACTATGCCAAATGCTTCCTCACCACTATAACATCATCTCCCAGGCATCTTTCACCATCTAAAATTCCTTTATGCAACTACTTAAAGTTTCTTCACAAGTTATGCCTCCTTCTTTCAACACATTATTTATTTTCTACTAGTTTACCAATGTTTGCCTAAGTCCTAAATACACTAGTACATTCATTTGATTCCTAAATCCTCCATGATCATGTCTAGGTCATTCTAACTCATTATACACCTTAAGCTCACCCTTTTTCATCAAGACAACCTCTAAAACTTCCTAGTACTACCTTGGTCATGAAATTTCCTTAGAACATCTTAAACACTAAGTTTCTTCATCAAATTTTGACATGGGCTCTCTAGGACACTTGTTACACCTAAACACTTGGTTTTCACCATCAAACAACCAAGATCACCCAGATTCTCATTACATCACCTTAACACACAATTTACACCAAAACTACACCACATCATCATATAGTGTATAACTTAAAATGCTTGGCACTTAGGCCCTTAAATGGCAATAATCTTAACCACTGAATTTCCACATATATTTGCCTTTGACCTGCGAATACACACAACAAGGCTCCCATTGAAATAAAATGCTTCTTGTAATTCATTTCGACATTGTTTAACTATCTCCTTTTCTCATTTGCTCCTTAGTCACAAGTTCACAAGTATAGTCATTGTTTCTCCTAGGTTTTTATAACTCTTTCCCAATGTAGACTCTACACTAAACTTATCACCTATCTAAATCCCATCCCCTTAAACAATAAAACACCTTAAGGTAAGTAATTTACCTTGTTCTTTTTCAAGCTTCACCAACTTTCTTCCTTAAGTTTTTCCTTGCTCAATTTCGGTCACTAAATCAAGTTCTCCTTGCCAATGTTCTAACCAATATTCAATGACTCCAATGAGTACTAAACAACACACTAACCTTAGGGAATAAACTTAGGTTAAAAATGTGTTCTAAGGTATTAAATTGATTGTTTTACCTTGGTTTCTCAAGACAATCTTGGATATGAAGCAAGAAGGACCTCCTCTATCCCTTGGAGAATAGAAAACAAGCTAGAACAAGGCATAAAAATGGAGTCCCATGAGTACAAATTTTCGGACAAGGGAAGAAATGGTGGGAACTTGATTTTTCATATTCTTTACCTTAAGAGAGAAGACTAATGGGGTCTCCAAGCTTGAGTTTCCTCCTCTAATGGCGGTTTGCCTTGGCTCTAAAATGAGGCTCTTGAAGTTTTGAAAAGATAGAAAGGAAGAGCTTGAGCTAACTAAGAGATATATGTGCTTGGTTTTGATTTTGGAGCGTAAATGAACGAGATGTGGGCAAAAGAAGATGGAGCTAGCATGGAGGTTGCTTCTTACGTGAAAGAGAAGAAAGAGAGCAAGAGAAATCGATGGAGAAGATGAAGAATGGAGAAAGGAGGAGAGAAGTGGCATATAAGATATTTGATTCCTTAAAAGCAAATAGTAACCACTTACTTTTCCTCTTTTTCTTCTAACATGAATTGGCTACTCTTGGTGACTCACACCCTTAGAAAACCGGCCCCCTCATTAATTAGGCTGGTCATGTTCTTGTTTGACCAATTAATTAGACTTAATTGATCAAAGACTAAACTAGGCACTATTTGGTTACTATTCACAATTTAGTGCACATATTTGTGAAATTTTTGATTTCCCATTGATTTAGACTTCCTAATGTGATAATAATTAGTACACAAGTTAATTAAGGAGTAATCATGGGCATTTAGCCACTTAAAACCCATTTACAAGACAATTTTTCAAAAATGTGCTTTAAGACTCCTTAAAGCACATTTTATGTTTTAACTTTTTTGAGCTTGGTTTTCTTTGGTAATTGGTTTAAAATGACCATTGGATATTACTAAGGTCTTAGAATGATATTTGGGTGCTCACCCAAGTCTCTCCAAGCTTAGAGCACGTTTTTGCTTAAACTGCTCTTTTGGTGTTTCCTTATGTTTTCTTTGATTAAAATGGTTTCTTAATGTTTCTAAGGCAATATTTAGCCTTCTTATACCTTAGTTTATCATTTAGATACCATATCTAGGTTTGGGGTATTTCAAGAGTATAATTAAATCCTGAGATTTAATGAAAGACCCGAGCTAAACAAATAGCCGAATAAAGGGTTAATTACTGAGTAAGGGTTAGAACTTATTATGGCATGATTAAATAGACTCAAAACATGAGTTTTTATATTAGAGTTATATATTCTAGAGATATGGGTTCGAGATACGAGCTTCGAAATTGATAGAGGATAATCATGATACGTCATGCTAGCATTGTTCTACGGTGAACGGTACATGAATTTATGGTCTGAACGTCCTAAGGGTTTTATTGGGTCTAGATATTGTGTGATTTATTTGTTTAAGAGCGATATCTATGTTATGCATGTATCGTATGTGTTTATGTAATCGACCGTCCAAGCGTTTATTATTTGTACGTGAACGTCGATCGGACAAGTGATACCAATTATCACTAACTTGTGTGTGAACAACTGGGAGGAACTCTAGTGCTAACCTATACATGTAAGCTACCCTAAAACACTAAATAAGATACTTAGTTAGAAACCTGGTATTAACCGTCTCTAGAGCGATGACTCAAACTGTAATATCACCTAGCCGAGTTCTAGGTACATGTGTAAGACTGAAATACCCCGTAAATAAAGATAGTGATTAATTAGGCTAATAAGTAATTTAGAAGCTTAATTATGTCTAAATAATCATGAGGGAACAAATCCCGAAGAAAACGGATCCTTAAAACGGATTAAAAACACTAACGAACCTTAAAGCACGTTTTTCGAGGAAACCGGGAAAACGTGACTTTATGCAGGTAAAATAGACTCGTAACAATTTTAGTCAACTAAATATTCAATAATAAACATTATTGAAGGTCTAGAACAATAAAATCAATAAAACGAGAAAATAGTAAAAACTGTCAAAAACGGGAAGTTGTGGGGTGGAAGTGTAAATAAAATAAGTTAGTGTGTCCACTTCTAAAATAAAAATGTAAGTCTGTGTGTGTGTGCTGTATGGGCCGATTTAATTGCCCTCTCTCACTCCCTTAATTCTCCTCTATGTACAAAAGACAAAAGAAATAAAAAAGTCAAAAAGTAAATTCTCTCTCATATCCCTCACAAACCCCACGTACTGCACTTCCTCTTCTTCCTCTCTATTTCTCTTCTCCTTCCTGTGCGACTGAAATGGCGATTTGAGAAGGAGCCTCACAGAGCCCACTTTCTCCTCATCTTTGAAACCTTAAACCACCTCCAAATGCTATAAAATTACACCGTTGAATTCATATCGCTTTGGAGATCATTTTACACCCTTCAAAAATCTAAAACCTCCAACTTTATTTTTAAGGGTATAATCGTTTTGGAGCCTAAGGAGCACCATTTGAGGCTCCACCTTCTTCTTCATGTTCTAAGGTAAGAAAAAGACCAAAGCTCTCTTCTTTTCCTTTTTTCCTTGCAAAAACCCAACTCACGTGAACACCATTATTTTCCCTCACCCAGCCGGTTTGGTGTTCATCCTTGAGAGCTGAAGCCTTGTCATTTTCTACTCAAAAACTTCATTAGAAGCTCAAGGTAAGATTTCCTAAGAGTTTAAATGAGTTCTCATAATCTAGGGTTAATACGTGAGATAGAAAATTTACTAGTTTGGTGTGTGTGTGTATGCCTTGTTACATGGTGTAGCTTGGCCTAAATAAATCAAGAAAACAAAGAAGGAAAGAGGAGCTGTAAAGGAGAAGGAGAGAAAGGAAAAAGAAACAAGAGCTCAAGGTAATGAAATGCCTCTGTACAGTTTTATTGTTGTGTATGTGTAGGTATATTACTGTAACAATGTTTAAAAACCACCGTAACAGTAGGAAAGGAATGGGTATATTAATGTGGATGGTAATTGTAGTTGAAGCTTTTGAAAACAAGTAAATAAATTGTTAAGTGTGCAGTAAGTATTAGAAGTTTGTGTGGGAATAATGTATATTGAGCAGGTTGTGAATTATAGTGAGTGTGCAAAATTATGTGGTGAGAACACTTAGGAATGTAGGGAACCTCTGTCGAAATTTGGTTAGGAAAGTAGTGACTTGTGTGCTGTTAGAAAAGAAAGAAACTGAGAGGTTGTACAGAGAAGAAAAGAATGAGATTTTCAATTTGTTTTGTAATAGAGGGAGAGATGTAGTGGAGTAGAGTTGGAAATGGTTTAATGGAGAGTGTTTAGCTAAGTTAGGTTAGTTGTGGAGTCATTTAGTTAGTGGGGAGAAGAAAAGGAAAATCTGTAACAATAAGGGAAGAGGTAGAACTATAACTAGAAGAGGAAAACTTACAGTGAGTGTGTTAATGTAACAAATTTTTATAGAGTTGTATTAAGTTAGTTTAAAATGCTTAATCAATGTCAAAACATGCTAGATTATATGTACGAATATTAGGGAAGATTAGTAGAAGTTTAGATTTTAAACAAGTTCAAAAACTTACATAATTTGTAAAACTGCAACTGGTCCGGGTTTGTAAACCAGTACAGAAACCTGGACCAGCATAAAAACTCGATAGAAAGTTATACAAAAGGATTGGTCTGGGTTTACAAACTAGGACACTAACCCGGACCACCCAAAAAACATACCCGTAAGTTATCAAAACAAGTGGTCGGGTTTGCAAAGGAGTACACAAACCCGGACCATACGAAAAACATACCCGTGAGTTATACAGCCTTGTGGTCCGGGTTTGTAAAGCAGGACACAAACCCGGACCATACATAGAACTTACCCGAAGAGTTTTCCAATGTGTTGGTCCGAGTATGTAAACCCGGACAACAACCCGGACCAACCTAAATTTACTCTAGAATGTGTTTTAAAGTTATTCTAAGGATGGGTAAGGATGGGTATTGATATTATAAGATAATTAAGACATAATTAATGATGTTTAAAGGTCATTAAGGCCATAAACAAGCTTAGAAAATAATTTAAGTAAGTAACATAAGTACATGTAATTGAATAACAATGAATTAGTAAGTATAAACCAAGAGATGTTAGTAAGGTAATTGGTAAGGTTAAGTAAGGGTAATTAACCACCCAATTGTATGTATATGATAGGACTTGGATTGTGAACACCGGAGGAACGTCGGATACAAGTACAATGGTGAACGGTATGAACTTCTCATGCCCCGTATGCTACCTTGGTTACTCTGATTTGTGTGTTGTGTGCTAATTGGTCACCAAATAAGATAAACGCACGAATCGGATATATTATGCTTACTTGTGAATATCATGAGATTGTTCCTTGTTGCATATCTTCTTTAAATCATAGTTTGTATAATTCATGAAATGTATGGATGAATATGAGTGTGAGTATGCATGATGTATTGCACTGTGACCGAATGTTATAGTGATTGGACTTCTGACTGATTCCTAACAAGCTAACCAATCTAACTTAAATTGGTAATTAAATTGGAATGAGTAAAGTCCGATATAGTTTCGGCCATGCGTGAGGATGCGGAGTCACAAGAGGTTGGCTCCAATTCCTGACTCTTTAACTGGTCCACGACCCAAACCCCTTAAATGGGTAGCATCCTGGATTGGTGAGTCAAGTAAATCCTGGTGGTGGGATGGTGTAGTCCCCGGGCCGGAGGTCATACCGACTTAACATGAGAAAAGTAAGTAAGTAAGAATGATTAAACAAGTATGGTAAAGTAAGTAAGTAAAGTAAGAGTAAGTAAAGTGTAACGAGGAAAAGAGTAAATAGCATCCGATTAACCCGGATGCATAATTTGGCTAACCCTTGTGAAGGTAAGTATTGTGTGTGCTATTGTATTGTTGTTTTGGATTGTGTACTGTATTGAGCATGATTGTATGATGTATGTAAAGCATGTATGTATGAAAATAATGAACCGCATGTACAGTCGACCTTAAATAGTCGGCGTACCCTAGTTAGCACGCGGTATATGCGAAGTTTATGCACAGCTTTTACTGAGCCCCTTGGGGCGATGTTTTTACTACATGCAGGTCCTCGAGAAGGGTGAAGACCATGAAGAGATTTAGTTTGATTTCTTTTTGTGTAATGATGAATTGAATGATGTACTAAGTAGTACACGGTTGTAGGTTTTTGCTAGCCGGTGTACCATGGGGTACACCTTTATGGATAATGATAGGATGGTGAATTGGTATAGATGAGTAGCTTACAGAAACTCATTACTTTTGGTAGACATGAAAGGGATGTAACTAAATATGCTTTTGATACTCGGTAATCCAACAATGTAAGTATATTATCTTTTGTATTCGGTATGGAATGTAGTAGCTCGGTATACTTAGGCATCAGACCGTGACTGTAGGTAGTGTAAGCCTTGCTAGCCGTATGGGCGGTTAGCGGCGTTGTATCACCCGCCGTAGTAGTAGTATTTCCGCTGTGACGTAGTAGGATTATTAGGACGATTAAACGGTAAGTATAGGATTAACGGTAGGGGTGTTACAAAAAGTGGTATCAGAGGGCCGAGCATAGGGATTATCGAGTTAGGATTTCAACCGTCTTAAGACAGATACTTAGGAACCTAACTTGGAACTACCGTTGTTAATAACGGATACCCTTAATGTTCATGACCAATGGTGTCACAATGTCACATCTTACAAGCCTAATGTAAATGCTAAATGTTCAGATGTCAGGACGAGGCCGAGGCCGAGCTACAGGCGAAGCCTCTGAAGGACCTGGCGCGCAGACGATAGCAGAGATCGTCGCCGACACGGTAGCATAGATGCTACCACAAGTAAACACAGCTATGCAGCAAACACAACAAAACCAACAAGCTCAAATGGGACCAATCCCGCCCCCTCCACCCAGAGAAGTAAACTGGGTAAAAGCTATCACATATCTCCGACCTCCGTGCTTTAGAGGCGAGAGCGACCCTGCTAAGCTAGAAGCTTACATCTCCGAAATGGAGACTACATTTGAGACTCTCGAATGTCGTGCTAGAGTTCGAGTGAGATTAGCCGCCTACTACCTTAAGGATGCAGCCATGGATTGGTGGAAGCTAATCAAGAACGATCATGCTGATGACCCCACCTTCGACTGGGAATCCTTCACAGCCCTCCTCTGATCCAAATACTACCCTGAACAAGTCAAGACTAGAAAACGGTTAGAGCTTGATCATTGGTGGAACGCGAGCCTTTAATGACGGTGGTTTAATCACGGCTTTAACAGACACCGTGATTAATAGGAAGGCCAGAATTAATTAGCGACGATGATTGAATTAACCGTAATCAATAATCGATCGGAGGTAGGCGCGCCTTTTTTAGGACGGACTTTAGATGACGGTTATTAGTGAAACCGTAATCTAAAGTCCCGTGTTGACGCGCGCTTTACGGTCAACAGACCTTAGATTACGGTTTCACTAATAACCATCTAAAGTCCGTCCTAAAAAAGGCGCGCCTACCTCCGACTGATGGTCAACGACGTCATTTTGACCTAACGCCAAATATCCCGTATTATTTGATTTTTTTGACTTCGAGCGTAATCTAAATTATAGTTAACAACGTCGTTTTACCAGTGTATTTTAGATTAATAAAAACTTTATATTAATGTGTTACCTATGTTTGAAACCCAACATATGCCAAATAAATGATGTGCCCAATGGGTATGGGGTACCAGAAAATTCATGCTTGTCCAAATGGTTGCATGCTGTTTTGGAAATCGGATGAATTTGCTGAAAGCTGTTCAGCATGTGGAGCGTCACGGTATAAGAAACAACAAACTCACATCAGCGGTAGTAAGAAAGGTTCACCAGCTAAGGTACTGTGGTACCTGCCCATCATTCCAAGGTTCAGACGTTTGTTCTCCATTGAGAAAGACGCAGAGAATCTTCGGTGGCATTCAGTTCACAGGAAAAAGGATGGCAGATTGAGACATCCCGCTGATGCACCACAGTGGAGAAACATAGACGTAAAATTTCCTGAGTTTGGTAATGAACCGAGAAACCTAAGGCTAGGCTTGTGCACAGATGGGATGAACCCTTACGGTACTTTGAGTAGCATACATAGTACCTGGCCTGTGCTTTTGGTTATTTACAATCTACCACCGTGGTTATGCATGAAACCAAGACACATCTTGTTGTCTTTGTTAATATCTGGTCCAAATCAACCGGGCAACAAAATTGATGTATTCCTACAACCTTTGATAGAGGATCTACAACTCTTGTGGAATGAAGGGGCTACGGTTTACGACTCATTCAGTAAAGAGGACTTCAATTTACGTGCTATGTTGTACTGCACAATCAATGATTTCCCCGCCTATGGTAATCTTTCAGGCTATTCAATCAAGGGGGCGTTGGCGTGTCCGATTTGTGGTGAAAACACTTGTAGCATTCGCTTGAAACATAGTGGGAAAACCGTGTATATGGGCCACCGAAAAATGCTTCCAAAAGACATAAGTACCGAAAGATGGCGAAAGAGTTCGATGGGAAAACTGATCACAGCATGGTGCGCCAGCCTTTGAACAGGTACAGCGATTTACAAAAAGTTGGATAATATTGTGAACAACTTCGGGCCGCCAACCAAAAGTGGTGAAAAAAGTGTCTGGAAAAAGAAATCAATATTTTGGGAACTACAGTACTGGCAGCATCTGGAGGTTAGACATTGTATCGATGGGATGCATGTCGAGAAGAACGTGGGTGAAAGTATCACTAGCACCCTTTTGAACATAAAAGGAAAGACAAAGGATCATTTGAAAGGAAGAAAAGATTTAATTGAGTTGGGCATACGCACAGAGCTTGGCCCGCAAGAACGTGGAAAACGCACATTCTTGCCTCCTGCCTGTCACACTCTGTCTAAAGAAGAGAAACATAGTCTATGCAGTACCCTTTACAACATCAAGGTGCCATCAGGTTACTCCTCAAACATAAGAAACCTAGTGTCCATGACAGATTTCAAATTAGTAGGAATGAAATCTCACGATTATCATGTCCTACTTCAAGAATTTTTGCCAATTGCACTACGTGGGATCTTGCCGGATGCTGTCAGACACACAATCACAAACGTCAGTGTCTTCCTCAAATCCATTTCGTCTAAGGTTCTTGATGTGGACACTCTGTCTAAATTACAAAAGGATCTTATTGTGACAATGTGCCAGCTGGAGATGTATTTTCCTCCATCGTTCTTCGACATAATGATACATCTCCTCGTGCATCTTGTAAGAGAGATTCTGATGTGTGGTCCTTTGTACCTTCGCTACATGTATCCGTTCGAAAGGTACATGGGTGTCCTGAAGAAGAAAATGAAGAACCGTCGTCACCCAGAGGGTAGTATTATAGAGGGCACTATCACAGAGGAAGTTGTAGACTTCTGCACCAATTACCTAGAAGGTGTCGATACCATTGGACTTCCACGTTCTAGACACGAGGGCAGATTGAAGGGTGTTGGCACGGTTGGAAGGAAACTGAAAAGAATTGACATAGACACTCTTAACAAAGCTCATTTAGTTGTGCTAAGTCATCTTGAAGATGTTGAACCATACTTTGATGAACACTTGTGTGTTTTAAGAGCACAATATCCAAACATGAGTGACGTTAGACTACAAAATGAGCAGAATAGGACATTTGTCCGATGGTTCAAAGAGAGAGTGTTGTCCGATCAGTCCACGAATGTGCCTGAACTGATTAAAGTAGTTGCATTTGGACCAAATCTGGATGTAATTTCTTATGAGGGGTACGATGTCAACGGATTCACCTTTTTCACAGAACGTCAGGATCAGAAGTCAACGAATCAAAACAGTGGTGTAGAGCTTGAAGCTTATCAAAACTTATATGACATCGGTGTCGTGGGTCATAGTCCTGTCTCAGTACAACAATCATATTTCGGTGTTATACAAGACATCTGGGTATTGGACTACAACAGCTACGAAATGTGTGTTTTCCGCTGTAACTGGGTTAACAACAATCATGGCTACCGTGAGGAGGAGCATGGTATGAAACTGGTTGATCTGTCTAGAGCTACTCCCACGGTTGAGCCATTCGTTGTTGGGACGAAGGTTAAGCAGATATTTTATGTAACTGATCCCTGTAATCCTAGATGGTCTGTTGTGCTTAAAGGGAGAAGAGGAATAGTTGGTGTGGATGGTGTGGTTGATGAGGATGAGTATGATGCAGAAGATGAACCTCCAACTGTTCCTATTTCATTGGAAGAGGCTGAGGTCACAGGTCATCGTGAGTATATACGATCAGACCATAACGAGGGAATGTGGGTTGAGAGATAATGGTGTATGTAAGTTATTACTATAAAAATTTATATGAAATTAACACTCTTTTATTTATTGCTTGTTTATGACCATTATGAAATGCTTAATTTAATTCAAATTGTATTTCAATCCTTGCAGGCATGGCTGATCGGACATGGCTGATGAAGAGTTCGATTTATTTTGTCGTCAGGAGGAGGAAAATGAGCAGCAAATGGTACCGGTCCCATCTACATCTGCCGCTGCTGCTGTTGCCCCATCTACATCTGCCGCTGCTGCTGTTGGCCCTTCCATGAGTGCACCTTCTACGAGTGCTACTCAGAGACCCAGAGGTAGAGGTCCGACCCGTGGGTTGAAACTGCAGAAACCGGATCAGATTAGTCTTCTGTGGGACAAGTATGGGAGGTATGGTGGGGGCAGCAGGTCAGAGTTCGCTAGTATGCTAGGGACTCTGGCCAGATCACATTGCTGCATCAACCACACATGGAAACAAGTCCCGGAAGAAGTTAAGGAGACCATCTGGAAGAAGGTGCAAGAACGATACAAGATCCCAGAAGAAGTGAAGAAGACCGTTCTTTCTTTGGTGTCCGGCAAAGCTAAATCATTCCGCCACTACTTGGTTGAGCATTGGATCAACAGGGTGCCCCCACGTGAGCCTCCGCCGTATGTTGTGTACAATGGCATGATCACTGAAGAGGAGTGGAAGGAGTTCGTTGAGCGGCACGCCACCCCCGAGTTCAGGGTATGTTTGTGTGTACTCTTTTCTTAATTAATGCTCATAATGCTTTATCCCTGATTTTCTAATTAATTTCCTGTTGTACTTTCTTAACAGCAAATACAAGAACAAGCACGGCAAAACCGTGAAGCTAATCTCTACCCCCACACCATGGGACGAAGGGGATATGTGGGCAGCCTCGAGGGATGGAAAGAAGCTGGTTTGCTGACACGGAGGAACGAGGATGGAAGTGAATGCCCGATCGAGGATGTCTCTGAGGCGAGGAGGGTGCAGATGTACATACTGGGACGCCAGAAAACGACCAGCGAAGGTCAGAGGATATTTCCTAATGCTGCGATGGAACAACTGGCTAACCAAATTGTAAGTATTTGAAAGTAGCTGTTAAATAATTTACTTATATACTCAAGTGTTTGTTGATCTTAAATTTAGTGTTAACTTCTTTGAAAATTGGACAGTACGAAGCGGCACAGAGAGGAGAAGTAGACTTACACGCTCCTCCTTCTCAAGACGACGCGCTCAATCAAATGCTTGGGAAGAAGGATCACCCGGGGCGTGTTAGAGGATTTGGGGGAGAAGTACGTCAGAAGAACGTATTCCCGCCATCTGCTAGGAAGGGTCAGATGAGTGCTGCTGAAGTCGAGGCGATGGTAGAGCGTAAGTTCGCTGCTGAGCGCCAAGCTAATGACGAGAAACAGGCTGCTGAGCGCCGGGCTATCGAGGAGAGGCTGCAGGAAGCGTTGAATGCGATTGCACATGCGACTACTCAGCAGCAGCAGCTAGATCCTCCTCGACTGTCTTCCTCGTCTAGTTGTGCTCCGGCCGCTGACCCGTACCCGTTTGCCAACATCCAGGTTAACTTTGTTTAACTATTTTTCTCCTAAAATAAAGTTATTTAAATAGTATTAGATTGGACTCACTTATTTATTTCACGTATTATCTCTGTTTATTAAAGGAGCAAAAAAAATGTCGTCTCCAAATACCATTAGAAGGGCACCCTGTAGATGCGGCCTACGGGACGGTGTTGCCATCAGGTCCACTCACGCTCATCAGTTTCGTACGTCTACCCCCATTCTACGCGCGTGTGACCTTGGACCTGATAGTTGATGGATTTGAGCATGCATACCTTCCGATGGCGTTTGACAACAAATGCACGCTGATCGAAGCGAAGGGAGACATATTGCCCTGGCCAGCATGTTATATTGTTGTCACCGATGAGGTAAGACTGTTTGACAACCATTTAGTATCTAATAAAATGCATTATTTAGCATTAAGTGTCTAATCTAATCTATTATAGATCCCTGAGCTTCCTCGCCGCGTAACCCGGCCCAGACTAGAAGAGACCAGCGCGCCGGCGAATCCTGAGATCCCTGAGCTTCCTCGCCGCGTATCCCGGCCCAGAGAAGAAGAGATCTGCGCGCCGGCGAATCCTGTCAGAAGTACAAGGGTATGTTCTAGATAAATGTTTAATGTTACTATAATAATCAATTAGTAATTATCTTTACATTTATGCTTTACTGTTTGTGTGTGAAGGGTAAGAATCCAGTGAGTCGGGGTGCGAAAGGTAAGAATCCAGCGCCCGTCCGGGGTCGCACCAGGACTTCTGAGGCGCCTAAAAATAAGCTCGCACTGCCACAAAAACTTGTTAATGTTTTGGGGGCCAAGCAGATGAATCTCTACGACAAGATCATGTTGAAGTCATCTCAAACTAACAACTTCATGATGACGCTTCCAAAGTCGATGTTTCACTACGAAGAAGATATGATCACGGCAATCAACTTTGAGGACATCAGAGAGATGATGTGTGGAGATTATCTGAACATTAACATTATTCAAGCTTATCTAAAGTAAGTGTTCTTTCCTCATACTGTAAAAACATATAGAATAAGTATCTATGAAGTTGCATTGGCTAACTTTTTATAGTACATGTGATATAATAGATGTCTGCTTGAGAGATGTGCTGAGAAGGACATGACCTCCATTACTGCGGTGTGCCCGGAGCGTTTATCGTACGACTCAGTCACTAGGGACCCGGGGAGGTTTTGTGAATACATGATTCATTGCTTCAATGTTGTTGATCAACAGAATAAATTATTCATTCTAATGCCGTATCACCAAACGTGAGTTCTAATATAAAATTACATACTAATTAGCTAACTTTTTTACCTTCATTTCTCATTTCATTTTGTATTTGACATTGTAGCCACCACTGGGCTTTGTTTATATTCTGCGCTGCCACCGCTACTCTGCTCGTTCTAGATCCACTAGGGCAGTGGACAGAATTCAACACTGAAGACTTAATCAAAGAGTAAGTTTTTATTACTATTTAATTGTTTGTAAGTTTTTTGAACCAAAATTAATGTACTTGTTCATTTTGCTAAACGCTTTTGTTAATATATGTAACAGTTGTTACAAAAAAACCCCTCAGGGAGAGTTTGGTGATTTGACCGTCGATTACATCAAGGTTTGGTAATTCATGTATTTCATTCGTGCTGCTATTATCTTTGTACAATTGTTTTACATTTGTGAATTTTGGTGATTTAGTGCCCTACCCAAAAGGATTCTAAGAGTTGCGGGTACTACGTGATGCGGTATATGTACGAGTTCTGCGGGTACTTCCCAAGTTTTAAGAATGATATAGACAAGGTAATACGAACGCTGTCTTGTATTTAATTCTTTCGGCAGATTTTTTGTGTCTTTATCTTAATCTCATTATGTGTTCCATTCCTTTTCTTGTTGCAGATTAAAGAGCATTATGCCAGATTCAAGACTTATGCTCCTGCCGACTTGTTGCATGTCAGAGAGAGCATGGCAGCCATGTTTATGAGAATGGAGTGGTAGACTAGCTAGCTCTGATGCTGCTATCATGGATTTTGTTTTTTACAGTTTTCTGCACCGTTTTTGTACTGTTTTACGCTTCTGTTTTATGCTATTTCTTGCTGGGAGTCATCCTAGCTGTATCTACCATGTATAGGTTACACTGCTACCTTTGTAGCCCTCTGATTCTGTTAGTTGCTGCTGCTGTAACAGATTATATTTTTTGTAATGAATTGCTAGCTGCTGCTGCTGTAACAGATTCTAGCTGTTGTATTGAATATTTCTGTTGCAATTGTGCGCAGAGAATGAATTTGCAATTGTTATCTCTGTTGCAATTGTGTAACAGATTGAATATGCAATTGAATATGTTACAGATTTTCGATCTGGTGCTTTATTAGATGTTATCTCTGTTGCAATTGTGCGCAGAGAATGAATTTGTGTTGTTGGTATTTGATTCAGGTGGTTCAATTGTGCAGTTTCTGCCCTCTGTTGCTTATCTGTTACAATTTTGTCTCTGTTGCAATTGTGTAGATTTGTAAAAAAATAATAATAAAAAAATACACTTTAGATGACGGTTCTAACAATAACCGTCATCTAAAGTCCTTTGGGCGCGCGCGCCAAAAGACTTTATGACGGTTATTGAAAACCGTCATCTAAAGTGTCGACTTTACGCGCCAAAGGACTTTAGATCACGGTTTTACCAATAACCGTAATGTAAGTCAATGACACGGGCCGGAAAAGGGCCTTTAATTACGGTTTAAAACCGTAATTAAAGACCTCACCATCTTAATTGGCGCCCGCGTAGATTACGGTCCACAACTGTAATTATACACGGTTTTGGACCGTAATTAAAGGGTTCCGTTCCACCAGTGGATGCTTTGAGAATGACAGAGAAGATGTCTGTCGATGAGTACTACCGCACCTTCACCTCTCTTCTTCGTCTACTACCCGACCTTGGGTATACCGGCTAGGTGTTGGTCGATCGTTTCTATGGCGGTCTGAGCCATCGCCTTCGGTACGATATGGGCTACACTAGATTTACCTCCCTTCAGGTAAATATCGGTTTAACCCTTAGTACCATTGTAATTCCTTAAATCTTTACCTTATCTCTATCTTTCTAAATAAGAGTCCCGGCTAATACCTGAAACTTCAGGAGTGTTATCACGTGGCATCTCGCGTTGAGATCACTTGCCAATTGAGGGATGAAGAAACCGCGCTTAAGCGCAAGGCCAACAACAAGAATACCAGTGCCGAGGAGTAGAACCAGGGTAAGAGCTGGAAAAAGAAGAAAGGGAAATTCTTTCAGCGAACCCAAAAGAACTTCCCAAGTGAGAGCAGTGCCCAGAGTAGGGCAAACCAGTTGAGCTTCTTCAACTTGGTTCTTCTGCACCGGTGGCTGCGAAGCCACTGAGATCACACCCACCTAAGGGTAAACTTCTAAATTAAATTCGTAATTGTATAAGTACCATACCTAGTATTTCCGCATGAATGTGCCAACACACTAAACCGTAGGTTCTGGCTCCAGTTTCACTAAGAACTACTCCGACGGCCGTGCGTATGTGTGTAGGAAGTGCAACCAAGACCATCCCGGCCTAGATTGCCATGGGAGAGAAATCCGGTGCTACAACTGTCAGAAGCCCGGACACCGAGCCAACATGTGCCCCGAAAATGCCAAACCCAGAGGAAACTTCCAAAGCTACAAGCAGAAGGAAGGCAAGGAGGTTGCATCTGGCGATGCACCAGCCCAGTAGGCGCCACAGGGACAGGGATCCCGAGGTCCTCAGAAGGGCGCACCCCAGAGGCATCCTGCCTTGCACATCATTAACAAAGATGGGACCGGTTCTAAGTCCGGCCTAGGTAATTGACTGAACCTTTAATCCTTGAGAAGCATGACTAAGTATTGAAGTAATTATTTGAGTTAATGCATGAGTAAATGAATAGAAGTGTGTATTGAGCATGAAATGAAGTAGTTGAAACTAGTACTCACCGTAGATGAAATTTATAACCATAGGAAGCTTTAGTATCTGCTATCTGATACCTTCGAAACTAAATCAAGAAGAGACCGACATCACCAATCACTACTACACCAACGAACAGTGTCAGGTCATCCGACCAGGTATGACTTTATTAAAGGAATACCTGACACCTGAAGCACAATCTCAATCATCCGACGATGCAACGAACTAGGAACGGGTCCAGGAGGATTTTATACACCCGAATTCCCCGGTGGAGCGAAGATGAAGCTGAAGATGATGTGCTTGGGAAAGGACTGGAATCCTTATACCAAGACATACCAAGAGATACGAACACAAGACGGAGCGACGCCACCAACGATACCCCCGGAATTCCAGACACTTGTTACACAAGCAGTAGAACTTGCACAACAATGCGAAAATGATCCAATCCCCGCACTTGAAGCGGACCTTTGTATCGTTAACTTCTATGAGAAAGAAGGACGACTTGGGTTACACCAAGACAAGGACGAGACAACGGAATCTCTTGAACAAGGAGTGCCCGTAGTGTCTTGGTCCATTGGTGATGACGCCGTATTTATGTATAGCGAGCAGAAGCATATGGACCTCGCACAGAAATTGGTATTGAGATCGGGAGATGTCCTAATCATGGGTGGAAACTCTAGGATGCTGTATCACGGGATCAACAAAATCAAGTTGAATACGGCACCACCGACAATAATCAATGCCTCACACATGAAACCTGGACGCCTGAACCTTACCTTTAGGAAGTATTAAATTCATAGCATCATGTAATGTATTAGTAACGTGTATTAGAGACACGGTATGTATGATGGTTGGTTTATCAATAAAGAGCAGTGTTGATTTAAATTCCACTTGTGTCCATCATCATTACTCATGAACTTGTGACTTCAATAGGTTATGGACTCGGTACCGAAGGTAACCTGAGTATCCTCACCGAAGCATAAGCCGGTAAAAGCGGCACTATCTTAACGGGAACATTCCCAGTGAACGGCATTGAAGCCTCAGTGTTATTCGACTCCGGCGCCTCTCACACCTTCGTATCACCATCTTTGGTGAAGAGGTTGAAGCTAGATGCGGATGAGCTACCTAATTTTCTGGTTACTCTCCCATCGAAGGAGCGGATACGGTGTACTAAATACTACAAGTCAGCCACCATTGAAATCAAAGGCGAATCATTTCCCATCTCCTTCATCGAATTTAATGGGTTAGGATTCGATGTAATAGTCGGAATGAATTGGTAGGAGCGGCACAAGGGTAGAATCCTCTGCGCCGAGCACCGATTGCTGCTCAAGAGTCCTTCTGGGGTTACTGTATCTTACCGCCAGAGACCGAGAGAGCCTTCGACCACAGTCATCTCCGCTATGGCTATGTATCGGGAGCTCAAAAAGGGCCACGAAGTGTATCTGTGTTATGTACAGGACCTGGAGGGAGATGCAGAGTTCAATCCTGAAGTACCTATCGTATCTGAATTCTCTGATGTATTCCCTAAGGAGCTACCTGGTATGCCACCTCGACGAGTAGTGGAATTTGAGATTGATCTCCTGCCTGGTACCGGTCCCATTGCTAGGGCACCATACCGCATGGCACCTGCTGAAATGACTGAGCTGAAAGAGCAATTATGAGATCTTCTCGACAAAGGGTTTATACGCCTGAGCGTATCACCCTGGGGAGCACCGGTCCTCTTTGAGAAGAAGAAGGACGGTAGCCTCCGACTTTGTATTGACTACCGCGAGTTGAATGTGGTTACAGTCAAGAATAAATACCCATTGCCACGCATCGACGACCTATTTGACCAGCTAAAAGGAGCCTCAGACTTCTCCAAGATCGAACTCCGTTCTAGGTATCATCAGATTGCTATCAGAGAGCAAGACATAGAGAAAATGGCATTCCGCACCAGATATGGCCACTACGAATTCACAGTCATGCCATTCGGTTTGTCAAATGCACCAGCAAAATTCATGGACCTTATGAATCGACTTTTCAGTGAGCAGTTGGACACTTCAGTTGTAGTATTCATCGATGACATCCTTGTGTACTCCAAATCAGCAGAAGAGCATGAAATTCATTTGAGGAAAGTACTTGAGACACTGCGCGAGAACCAGCTGTATGCGAAGTTATCCAAATGCGAGTTCTGGCTAGATCAGGTATCATTCCTCGGTCATGTCATCTCAAGCGCAGGTATATCGGTTGACCCTTCTAAGATTGAAGCAGTACGATCATGGCCTAGGCCCAAGACTGTTACCGACATCCGGAGCTTTCTTGGTCTAGCCGATTATTACCGGAGATTTGTTAAGGACTTCTCGAAAGTCACTAAGCCCATGACTACACTGATGAAAAAAGATGCACCGTTTGTATGGACAGACGAGTGCGAAGTATCATTTCAGAGCTTGAAAGACTCATTGACCTCAGCGCCCATCCTTACTCTTCCAGAGGGCACAAAGGGATTTGAGGTATATTGCGACGCATCAGGCAAGGGAATGGGATGCGTACTCATGCAGCATGGCAAGGTTGTAGCTTATGCCTCCCGCCAGCTGAAAAAGCATGAGGAGAATTACCCGACACACGACTTAGAGCTAGGAGCCATTGTCTTCGCTTTGAAGATATGGCGACACTATCTCTATGGGGTAAGATTCACCATCTTCTCTGACCACAAGAGCTTACAATATGTATATACATAGAAAGAATTGAATTTGAGACAGAGGAGATGGATGGAGTTTCTCTCAGATTATGACATCAACTTATAGTATAAGGAAGGGAAGGCAAACGTGGTAGCCGACGCCCTGAGCCGTCGAGCACACTCGCTCCATTCGCTACTCGCTTTTTCTAGCTTGGTTGACGAGGTGCGAGACGCTCAGTTCAGCGACCCTTACCTAATCGAAATCAGACAGAAGATCACATATGGTACATTTGAGAAGAAGAAATATGATTTTAAGTTACATGAAGATGGTCTGGTTCGGCTGAATGGCAGGCTATGCGTCCCCTGAAGCAATGCAGAGCTAAGGGATCGCATCCTACGAGAGTCACACAGTTCCACATTGTCAGTCCATCTAGGAGCCTCCAAGATGTACAAAGACATGAAGAGGTACTTCTGGTGGTCTGGAATGAAATCAGATGTGACAGAATATGTGTTGAGATGCTTGACATGCCAGAAAGTGAAATTTGAACATCGTAGACCGGGCGGAATGGTACAATCGATGCCAGTTCCTGAGTGAAAATTTCACGATATCTTCATGGATTTTGTTGTAGGACTCCCACCCACCAGGGGACGACTCAACATGATCTGGGTTGTAGTCGATCGCCTCACCAAGGTTGCCAGATTCATACCGATGAAGGACACTTGGAAGGTAGTGAAGCTCGTAGAGCTATTCGACAGGGAGATTATCAGACACCACGGAGTCCCGAAGACCATAGTATCTGACCGCGACACCAGATTTCTTTCGAGATACTGGAGAGATACACGGGAAGCGCTGGGTACAGAATTGAAGCTGAGTACCGTCTTCCATCCTCAGACCGATGGTCAGACAGAAAGGACCATCTAGACACTGGAGGACATGCTTCGGGCATGTGCCTTAGACTTTCAGAGGGGTTGGTTAGACAAGCTTCATCTTATCGAGTTTTCATACAATAATAGCTATCATGCTTCGATTAAGATGTCGCCTTTCCAAGCTCTATACGGTAGACCTTGCCGTACACCTTTGTGTTGGGATGAGTCAAGCGAAGCGGTCATCATAGGACCGGAGTATCTAGAACAAGTCTAAGCGGAAGTGCAACAAATCCGAGCCAATATGAAGGCAGCCCAAGATAGACAGAAATCCTATGTGGATGTGAGACGATGCGACCTTGAGTCCGCCGTGGGCGACCAAGTGTTCTTGTGAGTTTCACCTATGAAAGGCGTATTCCGTTTTGGTCAGAAGGGCAAGCTGAGCCCAAAGTTTGTAGGGCCGTACACTATCACCGAAAGAGCTGGATCCGTAGCCTATAGATTAGCACTACCTGAGGACTTGGGGCGTGTCCATGATGTCTTTCATGTGTCACAACTCAAGAAATACATTGCCGATCCTTCTCATGTCCTAGAGCCCGAGAGACTATCCATTGAGCCGACCATGAGATATGTCGAAACCCCCGTGAGAATCCTTGACAGGAAGACCAGAGACACTCGCCATAAGTCTATACGAATGGTGAAAGTCCTATGGTCAAACCACGATGTCGAAGAAGCGACGTGGGAGTTGGAAGATGCCATGAAGGCGAAGTACCCACAGTTATTCATAGACTAGATAGTCTAGTGTTTAGTAGATACGGGTACGGGGCGTACCCCTTTTTAAGGGGGGTAGAGCCTTTTTGTTTTTGCATTGCTTCGAGGTGAGCATTGCATAGTGTGTAGGTATTGTAATATATTTTGATGGCACATGTAGTGCGGAGTGTGTTTGGTATGTGAATGTATGTATGTGTAATGTGTAGTGTATGGATGTGTATGTATAATGTATGGTGTATTGGTGTAATGTGTATTGTGAATTGCAATGGTGTATTGTGTATGGTGTAATGGTATGTATGGAAATGATGCATTGTGTATGTGAATTCGTAATGCTTGATCTGTGTATGTTTCCAATGTGGAAGAAGTAAACACCTCATATGTGGTAGTAAGACACATTATGGCAATTGGTTTGCCTAATGAGTAGAATAATTAAACAATTAACCCTTGAGCAACTTTGAGGGCAAAGTTTCTTAAGGGGGGTAGATTGAAATACCCCGTAATTAAATATAGTGATTAATTAGGCTAATAAGTAATTTAGAAGCTTAGTTATGTCTAAATAATCATGAGGGAACAAATCCCGAAGAAAATGGATCCTTAAAATGGATTAAAAACACTAATGAACCTTAAAGCACGTTTTTCGAGGAAACCGGGAAAACGTGACTTTTAGCAGGTCAAATAGACTCGTATAAATTGTAGTCAACTAAATAGTCAATAATAAACATTATTGAAGGTCTAGAACCAATAAAATCAATAAAATGAGAAAATAGTAAAAACTGTCAAAAACGGGAAGTTGTGGGGTGGAAGTGTAAATAAAATAAGTTAGTGATAAGTGCCCAAATGAGCATGATTTTGAGGTGTATTTCATGTATTATATTAGCACTTTTCTTGCTCATTTCTCCACTTTGGTTAGTTTTCCTCTAGTTTATGTTTTATTGGTTATCTTACATATTTATTGGTTAAACATTAGGAAAACCAAGCTAGGAGCAAAGTAGACGAAGAGACGAACGCATAGGCGCAAACGGATCTTAAATCGGAGCTGAAACAAATATTTTAGAGGCAAACCAATTTGCGTCCGAACCACCGTCCGGATGAGCTGATTCGGACGCACTAACGTGAAGCGTTCTCCGAATAAAATCGACCTGTCCGAACCAGGCTGGTCCGGACACTGGTTCGGACACGTCAAAATCTACACCTGTCCGTGGAAAAAAGGCAGGACACACAAAGAAGGACATGGCATGTCCGTGTAAAAATGGCCGGACAAGACAGAATGTCCTTGGCCTGTCCGTGGAAGTATGGCTGGACAGAAAAAGAGACCAAGGCTTGTCCGCGGCCTGTCCGTGGATAAAAGGCCGGACAAAACAAAGACAGAAAAATAGAGACGTCCGCCCATTTATGCAAGGACACAAAACAAGCATGCGTCTAAATGCAACTCTGATCCAGAAAAATTGACGCGCCGACCGTCTTCCTCATTTTTCTTGCGGCGCCTGCAAACATATCTATCTACCCATCAGCAATATTATGCGCCGCCGAACTCCTTAAATTCCTCACGCGTGCTCCAGTCTTGTCTCCAACCTTCTCCTCTGCTTCTATAAAAACCCAGCTCCTTCTACGATAAAACACACACGGGAGATTGAAGAAAACACAGAATCGATCACACAACAGCACCACACTCCACCATTCTCTTCCATTCATTTTCTCCCGTAACACCATAACACTCCATCTTATATTTATTTCACCACTCCACCACACTCACTCACGTACTCAGCAGAAGCAGTATTTTAAAAGGAGAGAAAAGAGGCAGTAGAAGTGAGAGCGAGTGTAGACCCGTTCTTCTCAAGCAGTTTCCGGTATAATGACTATTTCAATCTTTACTCTATTTTTATTTCTTTCAATGTCTGAGTGAATTGATATTTGTGCTTAGGATGGGTGTTTAACCCCAAATAATTCAGACTTATTTATAATACCGAGTTTGCTTATACATATTTGTTTTGTCTCTCTAAATTATTAAATGCTTAAGAACTGATCATTTTTACGCATTTACGGTTTCTCTTATTTCAGTGATTTTGTAAATCTGAGAATAGACCACAAAGAGAGACAACCGTTAGATATTATCTCCTTGATTAGCAGATAAAATCCATCGCTGTTATTAAAAGAATTCTTGCTTAATGCTAATTAATGATTTTAGACTTTTTCTGATTGTAAAAAGTCTACTGAATTAATTAAGAGTTGTCCTTATCTATGATTTAGGAAGACCACAGGATAAAATTCTTAAACAGACAATTAGAGCAAATTAGGATTATAATTAATGTATGAAGTATATTTGGGCGATTTCACCTTCCTTAGCACATTTTCCATCCATTTGATACACAACTGTTTTATTTAAGCTTTTAATTGTTTTTATTTGTCCAACTCAAAAACACCAAGATTGCCACTGGCTAAACCCCTTTTTATTTACTGTTTATTAAATACCGTAACTAGGAAAATTGAACAATTTCCCTGAGGATACGACACTTGTTGTACTACTCTGACTAGGTGCACTTGCCTATTAGTTTGCTATAAATCTATATATAATAATGTGTAGATTTTACCCAACAAGTTTTTGGCGTGAGGAATTTAAGGAGTGCGGCGGCGCCTGATATTGCTGATGGGTAGATAGATATGTTTGCAGGCGTCGCAAGAAAAATGAGGAAGACGGTCGGCGCGTCAATTTTTTCTAGATCATGGTTGCATTTAGACGCATGCTTGTTTTGTGTCCTTGCATAAATGGGCGGACGTCTCTACTTTTCTGTCTTTGTGTTGTCCGGCCTTTTATCCACGGACAGGCCGCGGACAGGCCTTGGTCTCTTTTTATGTCCGGCCATACTTCCACGGACAGGCCAAGGACATTTTTTCTGTCCGGCCATGTCCTTCTTTGTGTGTTCTGCCTTTTTTGGGCGGACATAACATGTCCTTGTTTGTTGTCCTGCCTTTTTTCCACGGACAGGTGTAGATTTTAACGTGTCCGAACCAGTGTCCGGACCAGCCTGGTTCGGACAGGTGGATTTTATTCGGAGAACGCTCCACGTCAGTGCGTCCGAATCAGCTCATTCGGACGGTGGTTCGGACGCAAATTGGTTTGCCTCTAAAATATTCGTTTCAGCTCCGATTTAAGATCCGTTTGCGCCTATGCGTTCGTCTCTTCGTCTACTTCCCTCCCGATCAATCCACACATGGCTGCAAATGGCCCAGAAGTTCCTTGCCAAATACTACCCAACAAGTTTTTGGCGCCGTTGCCGGGGAAATTGATGGAATCAATTTCCCTTAGTTTTCGGTAATTCACTTGCTATATTATAATATTCTGTTTATACTATTTTGTTGTTTATTCTATTTCTATTAATTTCTGTTATTTACTTATTCCAGCAATTTAAATATCGCATTAAATACAGTTATTTATTTTCAGTCATTTACTTTACTGTTATTTAATTCCAGTTATTTATATTTCCATTGTCCCTTTAAATTTTAGTAATCTAATTACTAACATTTAAATTCTGTCATTTAAATTTCTGTCATTTAATTTCAGTAATCTAATTACTAACATTTAAATTTGTACTAATTACTAACATTTAAATTCTGTCATTTAAATTTCTGTCATTTAAATTCGGTAATATAATTACTAACATTTAAATTCCCTTGTCATTTAAATTCCCATAATTTAATTCTGCCCTTTTTCTTTATTTTAATTTTATTATTTACTTAAACTGCATTTATTTTTATTCCTTTTTGTTCACTTATTTTCGGTCTTTTTACTCTTGTTAATAATAATATAATAATAAAATATAATATATATATAATTTTTGTTAATTAAAGTTTATCAGCCTATTTAAATATTTCTGCTTTTATTTATCTATTTACTGTTAATTTCGCAATTTCTCACAAATCAAATTATCTCTGTGCATGCCAAACACTCGAACCCGAGGTTCTCCACTTATCAGTCCGAGACCCGAACCCGAGCGCACTTTATTCAACACACGAAGAAACCAGAGAAATCAAGACATGGCCGAAAACCAAGTCATAGATGAAATGGACCACGAAAATCAACCACAACACCGTGCCTCTCTGATTACCACCAACCGGATACTGAAGGAAGGGCATCAGCCATAGTTCTCCCCGAACTAACACCGCAAGAAACCGGACGATGGGCTTTCAAAACCCACTACATCACCGCCGTCCGGGATTTAGGCAAGTTTAGTGGAGCAAATCCAGATGAAGCCCCAAATCATTTAAGTCTCTTCCTAGACTTCTGTAATTCCTTTGGTCAAACCGGCACCGTCAAAGAAAGAATCCGTCTACAACTATTTCCTCACTCGTTGTCAGATTCAGCAAACAGGTGGTACCGAAGTCTTCCCTCCCGATCAATCCACACATGGCTGCAAATGGCCCAGAAGTTCCTTGCCAAATACTACCCAACCAGTAGAACAAGGCAATTGATCGGAGAAATCAACACATTCTGTCAGGAACCGGGAGAAACGTTGTACGACGCATGGGACAGATTCAAGGATATGCTGATGAAGTGTTCCCACCATGGTCTCGACGATCAATCCCTCTGCCTGTCATTCTTCAATGGCCTGGATGATGGAAACCGACTACTCGTAAATTCCTCTGCAGGAGGAAGTTTCATGATGAAATCTCCTCAAGAAGGGATGAACCTTCTCGAAACCATGACGAGCAATACAAGACAGTGGACGAGATCCAAAGGAAGAACGCCGAGCAGCAGGCCTACTCCATGTTGAGCCTACGGATCATTTATCGCCCAGATCTCGTCCCTTGCAAAGATGGTGGAGAAGCTAACAACATCTCAAAACGAAATCGTAAAACAATAGCTTCCTCACCTCCAGGTTCATCTGCAGAAGGATGTGTCATATGCGCCGGTCCTCATGAAACCCATCAATGCGAAGGTAAAAGCGAGTACGAAGATGTACACTTCATAGGAAACCGCCCCGGTAATTCCTACAACAATAACATCAACAACAACTACCCATGGAGAAATCACCCGAATTTCTCATGGAAAAACAATGATCAGAACCAAGGGGGCAGAACAACAGTTCCAATACCTATCAGGGAAATAGACCCCAACCAAACTCTAATATGGGTTATAGAGCACAAGGTGCCCCTCCAGGTTTCCACCAAAACAACAACCATCCTCATCCTCTGCTGATCCAAATGAGGAATTCAGAAACCTAATGAAGGGATTCGTGACTACGACCCAAACCAGACTCGTGGATCAAGAAGCCACTAACAGAAGGGTTGAAGCCCAGATACAACAAACACAACCAACAGTGGAGCAAATCAGCCAGCAGCTTGCACAAAGGCCACCTGGTACCTTCCCTAGTCAGCCAAATCCAAATCCAAGAGAACATGCCAAGGCAGTGACTTGAGAAGTGGTAGGCCGCTCAACTCATCCCTTCCCCGAGATGATATTGATAATCAAGAACAGCAAGCTCACGAGCCTCAAGAAGATCAAGAAGAAGAACAAGAAGATGCTGAAGAAGCCCCTCCTCCTCCGAAAAATATTTCCAAGGAGAAGGAGCCTCCTGAATCTACTCCTTCCTCTCTCACTAAGATTCTTCCCCCACTTCCTTTTCCAAACAGAATAAGAAAGAAAAATTTAGATGAACAGTTTGGAAAGTTTCTAACCCACTTCAAGAAACTGACGATTAATATTCCTTTTGCAGATGCTTTGAAACAAATGCCAATATACGCAAAGTTCATGAAGGATATCATCACAAACAAAAGATCGTTGCAGGAAGTGGAAACTGTGCACCTTACGCAGGAAGTGTCAGCGGTGCGTCTAAAGAACCTCCCTCCAAAACTTGGAGACCCAGGTTTGCCAATTATTCCATGTTCCATTGATAATGTTGATTGTGGTAGTGGGCTATGTGATCTAGGAGCTAGTATCAATTTAATGCCACTCTCAACTTTCAACAAACTTAAGATTGGTGAATGCATGCCTACTTCTATTCATTTACAATTAGCAGATAGATCTTTAGTATTCCCAAAAGGGATAATAGAAGATTTGATTGTTACTGTAGGAACTTTTGTGTTCCCCGCTGATTTTATTGTGACATGGAAGAAGACACTGGGGTACCCTTAATCTTAGGACGACCTTTCATGAGAACTGCTAGAGCATTAATCGACGTTGAAAAAGGAAAAATCATTTTAAGACTGCATAACGAAACTTTAGAATACGACATGTCCAAAGTTATAAAGAAACCCGCTCATATAGAAGACACCTTTTCCATAGACATTGTCGACTCTATTGTGCAGGATAATTCATCTGCTATTATTCGTAATGATGCTCTTGAAAATGCTTTAGCTGAAATCTGTGATAACCACCAATGCACCCTGACACAATCAAAATGGTAGCAGCTCTGGATAAAAGAAAATTATATACCAAACCACGCTACCCACCACCAGAACCATTAGAGCATTCTACTCAAAAGATACCACCATCAATTGAACAACCCCCTCTCGTAGAAATGAAACCATTACCTTCACACCTGAAGTATGTCTATCTTTCTGATCTTTGTACTCTACCTGTTATTATTTCTTCATCCCTAACAAGTACACAGGAGGAACGTCTTGTGAGGATCCTTCAGAACCATAAGAAGGCGATAGGCTGGTCCATCTCGGATATCAAAGGTATCAACCCCCATTTCTGCACACATCACATATACATGGAAGATACCTATAAGCCTTTAGTCCAACCACAGAGAAGGCTCAATCCCAACATGAAAGACGTAGTAAGAAAGAGTGCTCAAACTGCTTGACGCTGGGATAATCTACTCCATCTCTGACAGCAAATGGGTGAGCCCCGTTCAAGTTGTCCCGAAAAAAGGAGGTTCACTGTGGTCCCCAACGACAAGGGTGATCTAATCCCCCAGAGAACCACAACGGGCTGGAGAGTCTGCATCGATTACAGGAAACTGAACAGCGCCACGCGGAAGGACCACTTTCCTTTACCTTTCATTGATCAGATGCTGGAAAGATTGGCTGGGCAAGATTACTACTGCTTCCTGGACGGCTATTCAGGATATTTTCAAATACCCATTGCCTTAGAAGACCAAGAAAAAACCACATTCACATGCCCATACGGGACATTTGCATATAATCGGATGCCTTTTGGTCTATGCAATGCCCCAGCCACATTTCAAAGATGCATGATGTCAATCTTCAGCGACTATCTTGAGAAGAGCATCGAAGTCTTCATGGACGACTTCTCTGTCTTTGGTCTCACATTTGAATCCTGTTTAAACAATCTGGACGCTATCCTCACCCGGTGTGAAGAAACAAACCTTGTGCTTAACTGGGAAAAATGCCATTTCATGGTTAAAGAAGGAATAGTTCTTGGGCATAAAATATCTTCGAAAGGCATTGAAGTTGACAAAGCCAAGGTCGAAGTCATTGAAAAATTACCACCACCTACGACGGTGAAAGACATCAGAAGCTTCCTTGGCCATGCTGGGTTCTATAGAAGGTTTATCAAGGATTTTTCCAAGATTTCGAAGCCTCTATGTGATCTCCTAGCTAAAGACGTCAAGTTCAATTTCACTGACAAATGCCTACAAGCCTTCAACACACTGAAAGATTACCTCATCTTCCCCCCATTGTGATATCACTAGACTGGAGCCTTCCATTCGAAATTATGTGCGACGTCAGCGACTACGCAGTGAGTGCCGCTTTATGTCAAAAGAAGGAGAAGATCTTGAGAACCATCTACTATGCAAGTAGAACCCTCAACGATGCTCAGAAGAATTATTCAACTACTGAGAAGGAACTTCTAGCAGTAGTCTTTGCTCTGGATAAATTCCGATCATATCTCTTGGGAAGCAAAGTAATAATTCACACCGATCACTCCGCTCTGAAGTATCTATTTGCCAAAGAAGATGCCAAACCCCGACTCCTCCGTTGGATACTCCTACTACAAGAATTTGAGATTGAAATCAGAGACAAGCCAGGAGTGCAGAATGTAGTAGCAGACCACCTATCTCGCATAGAGGCACCAAGTGACGGCACATCCATCAATGAATTCTTCCCGATGAGTGCATTTTTATGATTGGCGACACTGGTGATCCATGGTACGCTGACATGGCCAACTACCTAGCACGAGGAGTAATACCACATGGGCTAACCTACCAACAGAAGAAGAAGTTCTTTTCAGATGTAAAGCATTACTACTGGGAGGACCCTCTCCTTTTCAAGGTCTGTGCAGACGGGATGGTGAGATGTGTGCCCCGAAATGAAATCCAAAGCATTCTACGACATTGTCACTCTCTTGAAGCCGGAGGACATCATGGGCCAGCTCGAACAGCAGCTAAGGTACTTCAATCAGGTTTTTCTGGAAAACCTTGCATAGAGACTGTCATTCCTTTGTAGCTTCCTGCGATGAGTGCCAAAGACTTGGGAACACCTCCAGAAAACATGAGATGCCTCTCAACATCATACTAGAGGTAGAACCTTTCGACGTGTGGGGCATTGACTTCATGGGTCCCTTTCCTTCGTCTTGCTCAAACCTCTTCATCTTGGTAGCAGTCGACTATGTGACTAAGTGGGTGGAAGCTATCGCCTCTCCCAAATGATGCAAAGGTAGTACTTAAGTTCTTGAAGAAGAACATATTTACAAGGTTCGGAGTCCCACGTGCTATAATCAGTGACCAAGGATCCACTTCTAATAAGCAGTTCACAGCCTTAATGACAAAATACGGAGTGAGACACAAGGTAGCCTACCTTATCACCCTCAAACAAATGGCCAGGCTGAGGTCTCTAACCGAGAATTGAAGTGGATCCTGCAAAAGACAGTTAATTCTTCAAGAAAAGACTGGTCCCTGAAGCTGGATGATGCACTCTGGGCATATAGAACAGCCTACAAGACACCCATCGGAATGTCCCCATATCGATTGGTCTTCGGCAAAGCTTGTCATTTACCGGTCGAGCTCGTGCACAAATCATTCTGGGCCGTGAAAGCCCTAAACTTTGATCTACTAAGAGCAGGTGACAAACGAAATTTCAGCTTACTGAGTTAGAAGAGTTTCGAGAGGATGCCTATGAAAATAACCGAATCTACAAAGAGAAAACCAAGAAGTGGCACGACAAGATGATCCTTAAACGGGAGTTCCATATGGGAGATTTGGTTCTACTGTACAATTCCAGGTTGAAGCTTTTCCTGGTAAACTAAAATCCTTGGGCTGGACCCTTTACTGTCTCCAAGGTCACCCATATGGATCAGTTGAGTTGGTAGATTCTAAAGGACAAACTTTCATGGTAATGGGTCTAGACTAAAGCATTACCAGGGTGGTAATCTCGAGAAAGTTGATGCTCATGCAATAATCTACAAGATCCTCAGATTTGAGTACGCTTCAAAGCGTCTAGCCAAAGACGTTAAAGAAGGGCAGCTTTCCGGGAGGCAACCCGGATGAACTTTTCTTTTATTTGCTTTTATCTCTTAATTTTCAGGTTCTCTTTAAATTTTGTTTTTGCTAACTTTAACCCCGTTTGTAGTATGGTTGCTTCTAGTGTCTTATGCAGGTGCAACTTCATGTCTACACCGCAACCAAGCTACGCTACTTGAGGCTGAAGCTCAAGTGTGGGGGAACTCCTTTAACGCTAGCAAAAACAATCTCAGGGGAGTCCAGTTTCTTTAATTATGCTTTTATTTTGCTAAATTCTGCTGTGGAGAGCTTGTGCTAAAATTATTTGTGACCTTTGTGTTTTTTCTATTTTATCTACTTACCGAAAAGGTCTTCTGAAACTTTCCCTTGTTTTTCTGGTGAACAATGAGGACATTGTTCAATTTAAGTGTGGGGGAGTGCCCTTTTCGGTGAAATTTTGTGCTAAAATGTTTAATCTCTCTGCTTATCTTGCGTTTTCCAAAATTTAAATTATGGACCCGTGCTTTAGAACAAATGGGTGGGATTTGTTGGGTGTTCTCTTTAAGAACAAATACTGTTATGAATTGTGGGATAAATGGTACAAAATTTTTAAATTTTGATTGCTTTTGAGGAGCATTTTTTTTATGCGGTGTGACCAAATGATCTGTAATGGTTGGATTTTTTATTACTCAGGGGTTCTTTCTGTCTTCTCTCTTAGGGATTGCTAAGGGGTGCCTCTCTGAAAAAAAAATAATAAACAAGGGACTTGCGAGACGCCGTTGATAACCAACAAATGAGAGTTGAGTGTTCTTAAATACAAAGGCTTTTGATGCCTACATATTATTTTCTCATCTCTTATGCAAAAGTGAAACAAATACATAAATCTATTTTTCCTTTTGTTAGTGTGTCCACTTCTAAAATAAAAATGTAAGTCTGTGTGTGTGTTGTATGGGCCAATTTAATTGCCCTCTCTCACTCCCTTAATTCTCCTCTATGTACAAAAGACAAAAGAAATAAGAAAGTTAAAAAGTAAATTCTCTCTCCTATCCCTCACAAACCCCACGTACTGCACTTCCTCTTCTTCCTCTCTATTTCTCTTCTTCTTCCCGTGCGACTGAAATGGCGATTTGAGAAGGAGCCTCACAGAGCCCAATTTCTCCTCATCTTTGAAACCTTAAACTACCTCCAAATGCTATAAAAATTACACCGTTGAATTCGTATCGCTTTAGAGATCATTTTACACCCTTCAAAAATCTAAAACCTCCAACTTTATTTTTGAGGGTATAATCGTTTTGGAGCCTAAGGAGCACCATTTGAAGCTCCACCTTCTTCTTCATGTTCTAAGGTAAGAAAAAGACCAAAGCTCTCTTCTTTTCCATTTTTACTTGTAAAAACCAAACTCACGTGAACACCATTATTTTCCCTCACCCAGACGGTTTGGTGTTCCTCCTTGAGAGCTGAAGCCTTGTCCTTTTCTACTCAAAAACTTCATTAGAAGCTCAAGGTAAGATTTTCTAAGAGTTTAAATGAGTTCTCATAATCTAGGGTTAATACGTGAGATAGAAAATTTACTAGTTTGGTGTGTGTGTGTGTGTGTGTATGCCTTATTACATGGTGTAGCTTGGCCTAAATAAATCAAGAAAACAAAGAAGGAAAGAGGAGTTGTAAAGGAGAAGGAGAGAAAGGAAAAAGAAACAAGAGCTCAAGGTAATGAAATGCCTCTGTACAGTTTTAATGTTGTGTATGTGTAGGTATATTACTGTAACAATGTTTAAAAATCACCGTAACAGTAGGAAAGGAATGGGTATATTAATGTGGATGGTAATTGTAGTTGAAGCTTTTGAAAACAAGTAAATAAATTATTAAGTGTGCAGTAAGTATTAGAAGTTTGTGTGGGAGTAATGTATATTGAGCAGGTTGTGAATTATAGTGAGTGTGCAAAATTATGTGTTGAGAACACTTAGAAATGTAGGGAACCTCTATTGAAATTTGGTTAGGAAATTAGTGACTTGTGTGCTGTTAGAAAAGAAAGAAACAGAGAGGTTGTACAGAGAAGAAAAGAATGAAATTTTCACTTTGTTTTGTACCAGAGGGAGAGATGTAGTGGAGTACAGTTGGAAATGGTTTAATGGAGAGTGTTTAGCTAAGTTAGGTTAGCGGTGGAGTCATTTAGTTAGTGGGAAGAAGAAAAGAAAAATCTGTAACAACAAGGGAAGAGGTAGAACTGTAACTGGAAGAGGAAAACTTACTGTGAGTGTGTTAATGTAACAGATTTTTATAGAGTTGTATTGAGTTAGTTTAAAATGCTTAATCAATGTCAAAACATGCTAGATTATATGTAGGAATATTAGGGAAGAGATTAGTAGAAGTTTAGAGTTTAAACAAGTTCAAAAACTTACATAATTTGTAAAACTGCAACTGGTCCGGGTTTGTAAACCAGTACAGAAACCCGGACCAGCATAAAAACTCGACAAAAAGTTATACAAAAGGAGTGGTCCGGGTTTACAAACTAGGACACTAACCCGGACCACCCCAAAAACATACCCGTAAGTTATCAAAACAAGTGGTCCGGGTTTGCAAAGGAGTACACAAACCCGGACCATACGAAAAACATACCCGTGAGTTATACAGCCTTGTGGTCCGGTTTTGTAAAGCAAGACACAAACCCGGACCATACATAGAACTTACCCGAGGAGTTTTCCAATGTGTTGGTCCGGGTATGTAAACCCGGACCAACCTAAATTTACTCCAGAATATGTTTTAAAGCAATTCTAAGGATGGGTAATGATATTATAAGATAATTAAGACATAATTAATGATGTTTAAAGGTCATTAAGACCATAAACAAGTTTAGAAAATAATTTTAAGTAAGTAACATAAGTACATGTAATTGAATAACAATGAATTAGTAAGTATAAACCAGGAGATGTTAGTAAGGTAATTGGTAAGGTTAAGTAAGGGTAATTAACCACCCAATTGTATGTATATGGTAGGACTTAAATTGTGAACACCGGAGGAACGTCGGATACAAGTACAACGGTGAACGGTATGAACTTCTCATGCCCCGTATGCTACCTTGGTTACTCTGATTTGTGTGTTGTGTGCTAATTGGTCACCAAATAAGATAAACGCATGAATCGGATATATTATGCTTACTTGTGAATATCATGAAATTGTTCCTTGTTGCATATCTTCTTTAAATCATAGTTTGTATAATTCATGAAATGTATGGATGAATATGAGTGTGAGTATGCATGATGTATTGCACTGTGACCGAATGTTATTGTAATTGGACTTCTGACTGATTCCTAACAAGCTAACCAATCTAACTTAAATTGGTAATTACATTGGAATGAGTAGAAGTCCGATATAGTTTTGGCCACGCGTGAGGATGCGGAGTCACAAGAGGTTGGCTCCAATTCCTGAGTCTTTAACTGGTCCACGGCTCAAACCCCTTAAATGGGTAGCATCCTAGATTGGTGAGTCAAGTAAATCCCGGTGGTGGGACAGTGTAGTCCCCGGGCTGGAGGTCATACCGACTTAACATGAGTAAAAGTAAGTAAGTAAAAATGAGTAAACAAGTATGGTAAAGTAAGTAAGTAGTAAGAGTAAGTAATGTGTAACGAGGAAAAGAGTAAATAACATCCGATTAACCCGGATGCGTAATTTGGCTAACCCTTGTGAAGGTAAGTATTGTGTGTGCTATTGTATTGTTGTTTTGGATTGTGTACTGTATTGAGCATGATTGTATGATGTATGTAAAGCATGTATGTATGAAAATAATGAACCGCATGTACAATCGACCTTAAATAGTCGGCGTACCCTAGTTAGCACGCGGTATATGCGAAGTTTATGCGCAGCTTTTGCTGAGCCCCTTGGGGCGATGTTTTTACTACATGCAGGTCCTCGAGAAGGGTGAAGACCATGAAGAGATTTAGTTTGATTTTTTTTTTTGTGTAATGATGAATTGAATGGTGTACTAAGTAGTACACAACTGGGTTTTTGTTAGCCGGTGTACCATGGGGTACACCTTTTTGGATAATGATAGGATGGTGAATTAGTATAGATGAGTAGCTTGCAGAAACTCATTACTTTTGGTAGACTTGAAAGGGATGTAACTAAATATGCTTTTGATACTCGGTAATCCAGCAATGTAAGTATATTATCTTTTGTATTCGGTAAGGAATGTAGTAGCTCGGTATACTTAGGCATCAGACCGTGACTGTAGGTAGTATAAGCCTTGCTAGCCGTATGGGCGGTTAACGGCGTTGTATCACCCGCCGTACTAGTAGTATTTCCGCTGCGACGTAGTAGGATTATCAGGACGATTAGACGGTAAGTATAGGATTAACGGTATGGGTGTTACAAAGACCTAATGGGAATCCAATGAATGTGTTCTCCAATAACGAGATTAAATCTCCAGGGGATTAATTAAAATACTCTAATAAATGAGAGTGTGATAATTAAATGATAATTGTGTTTAGTAAATCCCGGGCTGTATACGTTCGAGCAGGTTGCACATAGTGATCACTAGAGTATAACACCCGGATAAGGTCTACTCTTGTTAAGTCTAACGAGCCGGATACGATCATTATTCGGAGTGTGCTACCGTTGGCACCATGGCTTCGGCCACATGGACGTCTACCACTGTAGACAAGTAAGACCATCTACCCATTGGTAGTATGGAGTAGGACTATTGCCCAAATTGTGAAAGTGTGAGGATAAGCGGGAAATTGTCCTTAATATGACACCCGTATGATAATGTGAGATTTGTTGGAAGCGGGGCTTCATATGATGGATTTAGTATTGTGTAAGATAGTAGTAGAATATCTTGGTTCATCATAGCGGTTATCGATTCTAGTATTGTGATAAATATTTACTTCTTTACTCACATGGGTGAATAATGACATATGACACCCGTATTAGAAATTAGATTTATTTTCCGTTGCGAGCCGTCTTTAATTAAGTTACATGATTCCGATTAGTATGTGATTAGGAGTAGGGGTGTTACAATTTCTAAAAGCTTTATACGCATATTCAATAGTTTAGTATGACAAAATAGAGGTTCTATAGCAAAAAAAATTCCCGCCAAACATGAAACTAGAAGTTTGAACAATGGTAAAAAATTTAGTGCATATTGAAAACTTTTAAAATTTGAGTGATGCTTTGTGAACTTTTAAAAAAAACTAGTCATTATAAAAAAGTGGCATATAGTGAATATTGAAAATTAAGTCAACAAGAAAAAAGTAATTGTTAAATAAAGTGATATATTGTGAACTTGACACATTGTCTGTGAAGTTGGGAGGAAAAACCATTTTCATATGTCACTTAAATGAGCACTTATCATCCTTTATGAAACAGTGACATATAATGAATTTAATTTTTTCGTGACATAAAATGGTGCTATTTTGATCTTTTTGCATATCTACTATTAGCAACCCGTGGCATATGATGATTTTTTTTGTGAGATAAAAAAAACTTTTTTAAAAATAGTTGTATTTTATAAAAAATGTAACTAACATCTAGTGCATTAATCCTTTTTTTTATAAGCCAACAACTCGAGTCGATATACATTCCCAAGCATATTTTTTGCCTGAAAATATTCAATTCACAAATACGCATATGAGTCTACTTAAATCAATGATATGGAACATTATATTCGTCTACTAGTTGAATGTTAAGAGATGTAGAATACTGCTTGTATTAGGCATTTAGCTTCATTCTAAATCGAGCTTATTCTACTATCTTTCAATGTTTATAAACGATTAATCGAATACTCATTGTTTATATCAGGACGTAAGTTTTCCTTCTGATAAAATATCATAACATAAGTACCTGAATTCTCTTACCTTTAATTAAAGTCAAGACCTGATTCCATAGTCTCATCTCCAATCATCCATATGGGCCTGATCTCCATATTCCGGTCACAACATCCATAACTTGCAAGTTAAAGAACGATTGGTACATAAACATACAGCATGTTACAAAACAAAGCATTGAAGAATTGGTAGGATTTATATTTATTAACGGACTAAAACCTTAGTTAAACTAACTGTTGCAAGGTTTGATTAGCAATATATGACATAGAAATTCACAATTTCCAAGTGTAAAATGATCTCGATAGCATCACGCTTCCTCCCACATTGGAAATAGCATTCTACAGATATTGATTTATTAAAACTATACAGGCAAGGTGTATTGCCAATATGGGTAGCACCAGCTTGTAACTCCAGTGAGGGCAACAAGAATCAAGATGGTGTGGAATTAAGAGAAGTGCTCTCTGGGTTGGACCAACTTGACCGGTAGAACCCGCTTGCACTTAGGGGTGAGCATTTGGATAATTCGGTTAATCGAAATCCAAATTATAAAAAAAAATTGGATTTTAACCGAAATCCAAAATCCGAAATTTTTTTAAGTTGAAAACCGAAAACCGAACTGAAATCCAAAATTTTCCTTCAATTCGGATTTCAATAACCGAAATTAAAAAAAAACCGAAAAACCGATTTTATAATTGGATTTCAGTTAACCGATTTTTTTTTTAAAAAAAAACAAACACATTTTTTGTTTCATGTTCATCATCAGCAATAATAATAACCATAAGCTACTAGAAAATTGTGAATTCCCTAGTTGCCAATTCATCACAATAGAAACAGAAAGAACTCACTCAAACATTAGACTAGTTACATCAAACTAGGGGTGAGCAGAGATGAACGATGTTCCAAAACAACCAGTTATATATAATTAATTTGACAAAAAAAGAATAGTATAACATTATATAATTGAAGGATTGGAGCAATGCACGATAGGGTTTTGAATTTTAACGTTTTGTTTGTCATGTTTAAAGAGTATTAACTATTAAGGAAAGATTTAGGAATTTTATTTTTAAAAAAGTTTGGATAATTCGGTTAACCGAATTTTACAGGGTTAAAACTGAAATCCAAACTGAATTATAATTTGGATATTCGAATAACCAAAATTTTGAATTCGGTTAAAAATTCAAAAAAAATCGGTTAATTTGGATTTTGGATAAATCCAAATTATCCAATCCAAATATTCACCCCTATGTGGAGAGGAGAAGTGCTCTCTGGGTTGGACCAACTTGACTGGTAGAACCCGCTTGCAGCAGTGGAAGGATCACGGTTCTATTCACAGGAACGTGATTAATGAAGCTCACGGAGCAGCAGTGTTCGCCTGTTGTATACTATTAAAGAATATACTAAAATAAGACAATATTTAATTGATTTGATTATAGTATAAAATATATCATTAGATTTAATTATGAGTATATCTAAAGAATAAAATAAATAATAAAAGAAAATGGATGTGAAATACCGCTAACCTTTAAATAATTAAATAAAGGTAAATAAATATTATTTAGGGGATTATTAAACCCTGAGAGTAGTATATAAACAGTTAGGCGTTAGAAACACACCTAAACTCCTTAAGGTCAAAAGCGAGCGTTAAAGCCCGACCTTAAGCTAACCAAGTTATATAAGCTATAAAACTCATATGAAGTGAATCAAGGATCATTATATGATCTTTAAAACACAAGTCCTCAGTTAGAACTGAGTAAAAATACAATATGCCCGGGAGTTCCCTTAAGGGCCTCTTAAGGCCCGAAAGTCCCGGAAATACTTTATTAAATAAAGTAAAAAAGCATTACACTTCATTCTAAATACACAATAACACTTTAATGAACATATAAGATGAAGTCCTCATGATAAATTCTCAGTTAACAACAAAGTGCTCGGAGGTTCCCGATGAGGGCCCCATAAACCCCCGGGAGTGCCCCGGAGAGGTACCGACGTGGCACAAACTCCAATATAAATAATTCTAAGAGTTCCTATCATCAATATTCACCATTATAAAGAGAATTCTCAAGCTACTTTTTCAAAAATACACAAAGTGCTCGGGGGAATTTCTTAACGCTCCTTTTTGCCCCGGGAGTGTCCCGGTAGCCCGAAAATTGAGTTATGAGTTGATATAACCCCATGTAACTCAATGTAACACCTTAACATATTATTATTGACTATTAACAATATCAATAAACACTTGGAACTCATAGCGACTAATTATTTTCTAGAAAATCCTTAAAGCACAAAAACGCACCTTCGGGTGTCACAAAAATGTGTTTTACGCAATTACCTTGAAGCTTTTGAGGAGCCACGAGTTGATAATATTAAAAGAGGATAAATTTACCATCTAAATCAATTAATGCCAGTGCTAAAATTATAGCACAAGTAGGGCCGATTTTTGGGTCAAAAAGGTACCTAAAATCAGCATTTTTACCTTAAAACTTTCATCTTTTACCTTGGTATAAATGTACCAATTAAATGCTGGAACCTATTACATGTTATAATATGGTCTTAATACAATATAGTGTTACAGGAATCAGATTAAAAATCAGTCCCAATTATTCCCTTTGTTGGCCGCCAATTTGAGTGTTATTTGGCTAGTTTTAACAAAAAAAAACATGTCTTATGGATGGTGACTCATCCAGCATGTGCTACATGATAATGCATAAAATAATCTCAGTCCAATTAGACCCCCATTACTGTATGACCTGCAAGAAACAGCAAAGAATAAGTTAGGAAAAGTAAAGGAACTAAAATACAAGCTAGGACTACTTTATACATGTGCAAGTAATTAAATAAAAGCAGCCCATGTTACTACCTTATGTAGCTGCCGGTTTCACATGGTGAAAGGAGGCTGATTGCCTTACAATAATCAAAAGAAGACACCACCTAATTAAGCTAGTTTCCTATGTCTAATATTGACAAAATCAATTGTCTCATACAGCACCTTGTTACCGATTTCAAGCAAGAAAAGAAGGTGTATTTACCTTATAAAATTCAAAGTAGAATACCTACCTACCTAGGCATGATATGTTGTCTTCAATCATCAAGAATCAAATGCCCAAATTCAGTCCCCATTACCGTGAGCAAACAAAAGAGCAAGACAAAGCTAGTATTGTTAAATCATCTAAGAAAATTAAAAGAAGACATGTACCTAACTTGTCTTGTCTTCTAGTTTCAATTATCAATCAAGCCTCCATTATCCCTTGTCAATCAGCCGAATGTGTGCTCAATTATGGGCATATTCTTGAGCCAAACAAACAACTAATAAACAAAGAAAAGACTAAACAAATTGACAATTATTGTGTCAAATAATTTTGTCCTTGCCAAGTCTTATTTCCTACATGAGTTTAGCTCATTCTTTCCTTTGCCATTCACCAGCCGATTGTGTAAGTCCTCTCAACTCTCTCTTTTCTTCTTCATTTGCTAGTTAATTCCTTAGAGCTTCAAAGCTCCATTAATGGTGTTCTAAGTTCTAACACCAATTTAATGTAATTTCCTAGCTAAATCTTCTAAGTCTTGAAGCAAGAAATCATCCTAGCAACCCTTGCTATTTTCATCAAGCATTAGTACTCCAAGGAGGTTCCTAGATTCAACAACAACACAAGGAACAACAAGATCAAGTTAAGGTGTATTTTCATGTTGAAAATCCTAGCAAAATACCTAAGGTTATTACCGAAAATTTATGAACTTCTAAACCTATATTCTCTTCATTATTTTATGAAGGAAATTAAGATCTACAACCATCTCAAGGTCTACCGAAAATTCCTTGAAAAATTCCTAAGGTAAACTCTTGTAAAACTACTCCAAATCTTATTTATAAATCCTTGTTAGAAGTCTAACAAATGGATCTCCTAAATATATTCAAGGAGGCCGAATTCTCTTCATCAAAATAGCATTTGGAGAGCTTGGAATTCAAGGAGAAATCAAGTACAAGAATTGTCTTGATTTAAGGAGTAAGTTTATATAATTAAGGTTTATTAAGTTTAAGCTTGATTTAAGCTTCAAACTTTGGTATAAAAATTACGTATAACCTCTAAATAAATTAAGGCCGAAAATATGTGGTTAAAATATCAAGGAAAATAATTTATATCATATAAGGTAAGATTATTACCTTAAGGTATAATTATGTGTCACAAAAATTAATTATGATACATATATAGTTAAACCGAATTATCTAAGGAATAAATGTTCTATTTTGAGTTTATAATCATTCTAAGTCATTAGCATAATTTTTAGAAGTGTTATATGGCTTATATACATTTATATGTATTTATTATAAAGTTTAATCAAGTTTTGAAAACTATATGGTAAAATATATTAAAGCCGAGAACATAATGTTTTATTTGGTGAATTTTGAAACATATAAGTATATTAACTTATATTATAAATTTTGGGAATACTAAAAATAGCTACAAGTATTTATATGGCTAGTTTATTAAGTTATGTGGCTAAATATAAATTTTGGAAAAGTTTAGTGTATTATATAGCATTGCCGAGAGTTAAGGAGTTTAATGGCATAATTATGATATAATATAAGGTAGGAATTAATATTATGAATTTTGGTGAAATTAAATAAGTGTATAAGTGTTAAAATAACAATTTATAAAGTTTTGGGACTATTTTGTAATTATTGGAAAGTTTAGAGGTGAAACGGAATTACAATTGAATTTATGGGCATATTAAAATATTATTTATGAAATTAAGTCTTGGTCAAAGTGTTGACCAAAAACTTTGGGTTAAAATGATTTATGACATAAAATATTAAGTTTATAAAAGTTTAAGGGTGAATATGTAATTTATGAAAGTATATATGAAAAACAGAATTTAATATGGGGCGGAAATGTAAATTGAAGGAAGATATGGGTTCTTTCGGTATTTTAGAAAATTAAATGTTAAAACTATAGTTTATAAGTTAATATGTAACTTATATAAAGTTTTGGGATTAAAATGTAAATATAAGGAAAGTATATGTCAAGACCGAAAATTAATGTGGTCATTTGGTAATTTATAAAAATTAGAATGTTCATTTTATAATTACCGAAAGTGAATATGGATAATTAGTAAATTATAAAAGTTATATGGTTATTTAGTAATTTATAAAAGTTGGAGTGTTTGAATTGTAATTGCCGAAAAGATATATGTGGTTATTTGGTAAATTACAAAAGTTAATGTGTCCAAAATATAAATACCGAATTTATAAGGTTATTTGGTAATTTATAAAAGTTATTGTGTCCAACTTATATTTACAGAAACTAATAAGGTTGGTTTTATAATTTAATAAAGAAAGGAATTAAAACTAGGTAATATAATGCATTATGGTATATTATGGAGTATAATATAAAGTTTATAATATAATTGTGGTTATAATAAAAATGACCAAAGGATATAATATAAAGAATAAGTGAAAACAATTATGAGTATATAATTAAGGAAATGGAAATATACTACAAGGTGGAAATTCATTATCACATGTGGAGATCACATAAAATAATGAACTAATGAACTATCTAGAACCACGGTTAAATAACAGGGGGGAATAAAGAACATATAGAGTTATTATACAACGAGTATAAACGCTACAGTGACAATACTATAATATTTAGTGAATAATCATATTAATAATACCCGGTATTGCATGTTTATATAACAGCGTACGGGATGGAACTACTGAACAGGAATTTGTCAAGCTAGCAGTTACTTGGTGAACGGTATGTTAATTGTGTGGTCTGAATGTCCTAAGGATTTTCCTAAGATCCAGACGTTGTGTGTTTAAATTGTTAAGAGCGATATCTGTGATTTTTGTATATGATATTGTATACTGTATTGCTCGACACCACTGCGTTTTATTCTACTCGAACGTCTTAAGACGGGAATTTTATACATCTAAACTGGAACAAGACTAACTGACCTTTAGGTATTATTGAACCTAAATGATGGTCAACTGTTATCGTCTTAACTCAAGGATTGGATATTGTTTCACTGACTAAAGGGTTAACTTATAAAGAGAGGAATCCAGACTGTTTCGACTTTCTGGTTGCGCATCGTGATCACTACGAGAGACTTCAATGGGGAGTCACTCAAGGGAATCCATTGTCCACATTCGACGATGGCGGAGGGCACTGCCGTTGGTGCACAGGTTCGACCGGATCAGTCAATATATTATCCGGGCCATAAGGTCAGCTGGTAACGGTTCCTTTGGAACCCAGGGGACATACTGTCCATTGATAAGTTATTAAGGGTTGTCTTAACATGACGCCTGGGGTGGAATTTAATTGTAAAGGGTTAAGTGATTGATTTTAAAGGATAAGGGTCAGGTGGCCAACTAACAAGTACAGTTAATTAATACGCGTATCTTGTTTGGTTATTGTTATGGATTTTTGGTGTTTGGAATATTGGTTGTTGTTTACTATTATGCACTGATGTTGCAGGTGAATTGTTGTGTGGTTGTTTAAAACTTACAGTTATTACTGTTATTGTTGTAAAATGGAATGAATCTAATATCAAGATGGCTAAACGACTTAAGGAATCTAGATGACTTAGGACTACATTTAGCATATCAACATTTCGATTGCTGACACTGGTGGAACGGAACCCTTTAATTACGGTCCAGAACCGTGTATAATTACGGTTCTGGACCGTAATCTACGCGGGCGTCAATAAAGATGGTGACGTCTTTAATTACGGTTTTAAACCGTAATTAAAGGCCCTTTTCAGGCCCGCGTGTCATTGACTTTACATTACGGTTATTGGTAAAACCGTAATGTAAAGTCGATACTTTAGATGACGGTTTTCGCAATAACCGTCATCTAAAGTGTTTTTTTTATTATTCTTTTTTTTTTTACAAATCTACACAATTGCAACAGAGACAGAATTGTAACAGATAAGCAACAGAGGGCAGAAACTGCACAATTGAACCACCTGAATCAAATACCAACAACACAAATTCATTCTCTGCGCACAATTGCAACAGAGATAACATCTAATAAAGCACCAGATCGAAAATCTGTAACATATTCAATTGCATATTCAATCTGTTACACAATTGCAACAGAGATAACAATTGCAAATTCATTCTCTGCGCACAATTGCAACAGAAATATTCAATACAACAGCTAGAATCTGTTACAGCAGCTAGCAATTCATTACAAAAAATATAATCTGTTACAGCAGCATCAACTAACAGAATCAGAGGGCTACAAAGGTAGCAGAGTAACCTATACATGGTAGATACAGCTAGGATGACTCCCAGCAAGAAATAGCATAAAACAGAAGCGTAAAACAGTACAAAAACGGTGCAGAAAACTGTAAAAAACAAAATCCATGATAGCAGCATCAGAGCTAGCTAGTCTACCACTCCATTCTCATAAACATGGCTGCCATGCTCTCTCTGACATGCAACAAGTCGGCAGGAGCATAAGTCTTGAATCTGGCATAATGCTCTTTAATCTGCAACAAGAAAAGGAATGGAACACATAATGAGATTAAGATAAAGACACAAAAAATCTGCCGAAAGAATTAAATACAAGACAGCGTTCGTATTACCTTGTTTATCATTCTTAAAACTTGGGAAGTACCCGAGAACTCGTACATATACCGCATCACGTAGTACCCGCAACTCTTAGAATCCTTTTGGGTAGGGCACTAAATCACCAAAATTCACAAATGTAAAACAATTGTACAAAGATAATAGCAGCACGAATGAAATACATGAATTACCAAACCTTGATGTAATCGACGGTCAAATCACCAAACTCTCCCTGAGGGGTTTTTTTGTAACAACTGTTACATATATTAACAAAAGCGTTTAGCAAAATGAACAAGTACATTAATTTTGGTTCAAAAAACTTACAAACAATTAAATAGTAATAAAAACTTACTCTTTGATTAAGTCTTCAGTGTTGAATTCTGTCCACTGCCCTAGTGGATCTAGAACGAGCAGAGTAGCGGTGGCAGCGCAGAATATAAACAAAGCCCAGTGGTGGCTACAATGTCAAATACAAAATGAAATGAGAAATGAAGGTAAAAAAGTTAGCTAATTAGTATGTAATTTTATATTAGAACTCACGTTTGGTGATACGGCATTAGAATGAATAATTTATTCTGTTGATCAACAACATTGAAGCAATGAATCATGTATTCACAAAACTCCCCGGGTCCCTAGTGACTGAGTCGTACGATAAACGCTCCGGGCACACCGCAGTAATGGAGGTCATGTCCTTCTCAGCACATCTCTCAAGCAGACATCTATTATATCACATGTACTATAAAAAGTTAGCCAATGCAACTTCATAGATACTTATTCTATATGTTTTTACAGTATGAGGAAAGAACACTTACTTTAGATAAGCTTGAATAATGTTAATGTTCAGATAATCTCCACACATCATCTCTCTGATGTCCTCAAAGTTGATTGCCGTCATCATATCTTCTTCGTAGTGAAACATCGACTTTGGAAGCGTCATCATGAAGTTGTTAGTTTGAGATGACTTCAACATGATCTTGTCGTAGAGATTCATGCTTGGCCCCCAAAACATTAACAAGTTTTTGTGGCAGTGCGAGCTTATTTTTAGGCGCCTCAGAAGTCCTGGTGCGACCCCGGACGGGCGCTGGATTCTTACCTTTCGCACCCCGTAACACTGGATTCTTACCCTTCACACACAAACAGTAAAGCATAAATGTAAAGATAATTACTAATTGATTATTATAGTAACATTAAACATTTATCTAGAACATACCCTTGTACTTCTGACAGGATTCGCCGGCGCGCAGATCTCTTCTTCTCTGGGCCGGGATACGCGGCGAGGAAGCTCAGGGATCTCAGGATTCGCCGGCGCGCTGGTCTCTTCTAGTCTGGGCCGGGTTACGCGGCGAGGAAGCTCAGGGATCTATAATAGATTAGATTAGACACTTAATGCTAAATAATGCATTTTATTAGATACTAAATGGTTGTCAAACAGTCTTACCTCATCGGTGACAACAATATAACATGCTGGCCAGGGCAATATGTCTCCCTTCGCTTCGATCAGCGTGCATTTGTTGTCAAACGCCATCGGAAGGTATGCATGCTCAAATCCATCAACTATCAGGTCCAAGGTCACACGCGCGTAGAATGGGGGTAGACGTACGAAACTGATGAGCGTGAGTGGACCTGATGGCAACACCGTCCCGTAGGCCGCATCTACAGGGTGCCCATCTAATGGTATTTGGAGACGACATTTTTTTTGCTCCTTTAATAAATAGAGATAATACGTGAAATAAATAAGTGAGTCCAATCTAATACTATTTAAATAACTTTATTTTAGGAGAAAAATAGTTAAACAAAGTTAACCTGGATGTTGGCAAACGGGTACGGGTCAGCGGTCGGAGCACAACTAGACGAGGAAGACAGTCGAGGAGGATCTAGCTGCTGCTGCTGAGTAGTCGCATGTGAAATCGCATTCAACGCTTCCTGCAGCCTCTCCTCGATAGCCCGGCGCTCAGCAGCCTGTTTCTCGTCATTAGCTTGGCGCTCAACAGCGAACTTACGCTCTACCATCGCCTCGACTTCAGCAGCACTCATCTGACCCTTCCTAGCAGATGGCGGGAATACGTTCTTCTGACGTACTTCTCCCCCAAATCCTCTAACACGCCCCGGGTGATCCTTCTTCCCAAGCATTTGATTCAGCGCGTCGTCTTGAGAAGGAGGAACGTGTAAGTCTACTTCTCCTCTCTGTGCCGCTTTGTACTGTCCAATTTTCAAAGAAGTTAATGATGAGATTTAAGATCAACAAACACTTGAGTATATAAGTAAATTATTTAACAGCTACTTTCAAATACTTACAATTTGGTTAGCCAGTTGTTCCATCGCAGCATTAGGAAATATCCTCTGACCTTCGCTGGTCGTTTTCTGGCGTCCCAGAATGTACATCTGCACCCTCCTCGCCTCAGAGACATCCTCGATCGGGCATTCACTTCCATCCTCGTTCCTCCGTGTCAGCAAACCAGCTTCTTTCCATCCCTCGAGGCTGCCCACATATCCCCTTCGTCCCATGGTGTGGGGGTAGAGATTAGCTTCACGGTTTTGCCGTGCTTGTTCTTGTACTTGCTGTTAAGAAAGTACAACAGGAAATTAATTAGAAAATCAGGGATAAAGCATTATGAGCATTAATTAAGAAAAGAGTACACACAAACATACCCTGAACTCGGGGGTGGCGTGCCGCTCAACGAACTCCTTCCACTCCTCTTCAGTGATCATGCCATTGTACACAACATATGGCGGAGGCTCACGTGGGGGCACCCTGTTGATCCAATGCTCAACCAAGTAGTGGCGGAATGATTTAGCTTTGCCGGCCACCAAAGAAAGAACGGTCTTCTTCACTTCTTCTGGGATCTTGTACCGTTCTTGCACCTTCTTCCAGATGGTCTCCTTTACTTCTTCCGGGACTTGTTTCCATGTGTGGTTGATGCAACAATGTGATCTGGCCAGAGTCCCTAGCATACTAGCGAACTCTGACCTGCTGCCCCCACCATACCTCCCATACTGGTCCCACAGAAGACTAATCTGATCCGGTTTCTGCAGTTTCAACCCACGGGTCGGACCTCTACCTCTGGGTCTCTGAGTAGCACTCGTAGAAGGTGCACTCATGGAAGGGCCAACAGCAGCAGCGGCAGATGTGGATGGGGCAACAACAGCAGCGGCAGATGTAGATGGGACCGGTACCATTTGCGAAGGTACAAAGGACCACACATCAGAATCTCTCTTACAAGATGCACGAGGAGATGTATCGTTATGTCGAAGAACGATGGAGGAAAATACATCTCCAGCTGGCACATTGTCACAATAAGATCCTTTTGTAATTTAGACAGAGTGTCCACATCAAGAACCTTAGACGAAATGGATTTGAGGAAGACGCTGACGTTTGTGATTGTGTGTCTGACAGCATCCGACAAGATCCCACGTAGTGCAATTGGCAAAAATTCTTGAAGTAGGACATGATAATCGTGAGATTTCATTCCTACTAATTTGAAATCTGTCATGGACACTAGGTTTCTTATGTTTGAGGAGTAACCTGATGGCACCTTGATGTTGTAAAGGGTACTGCATAGACTATGTTTCTCTTCTTTAGACAGAGTGTGACAGGCAGGAGGCAAGAATGTGCGTTTTCCACGTTCTTGCGGGCCAAGCTCTGTGCGTATGCCCAACTCAATTAAATCTTTTCTTCCTTTCAAATGATCCTTTGTCTTTCCTTTTATGTTCAAAAGGTGCTAGTGATACTTTCACCCACGTTCTTCTCGACATGCATCCCATCGATACAATGTCTAACCTCCAGATGCTGCCAGTACTGTAGTTCCCAAAATATTGATTTCTTTTTCCAGACACTTTTTTCACCACTTTTGGTTGGCGGCCCGAAGTTGTTCACAATATTATCCAACTTTTTGTAAATCTCTGTACCTGTCAAAGGCTGGCGCGCCATGCTGTGATCAGTTTTCCCATCGAACTCTTTCGCCATCTTTCGATACTTATGTCCTTTTGGAAGCATTTTTCGGTGGCCCATATACACGGTTTTCCCACTATGTTTCAAGCGAATGCTACAAGTGTTTTCACCACAAATCGGACACGCCAACGCCCCCTTGATTGAATAGCCTGAAAGATTACCATAGGCGGGGAAATCATTGATTGTGCAGTACAACATAGCACGCAAATTGAAGTCCTCTTTACTGAATGAGTCGTAAACCGTAGCCCCTTCATTCCACAAGAGTTGTAGATCCTCTATCAAAGGTTGTAGGAATACGTCAATTTTGTTGCCCGGTTGCTTTGGACCAGATATTAACAAAGACAACAAGATATGTCTTGGTTTCATGCATAACCACGGCGGTAGATTGTAAATAACCAAAAGCACAGGCCAGGTACTGTGTATGCTACTCAAAGTACCGTAAGGGTTCATCCCATCCGTGCACAAGCCTAGCCTTAGGTTTCTCGGTTCGTTACCAAACTCAGGAAATTTTACGTCTATGTTTCTCCACTGTGGTGCATCAGCGGGATGTCTCAATCTGCCATCCTTTTTCCTGTGAACTGAATGCCACCGAAGATTCTCTGCGTCTTTCTCAATGGAGAACAAACGTCTGAACCTTGGAATGATGGGCAGGTACCACATACCTTAGCTGGTGAACCTTTCTTACTACCGCTGATGTGAGTTTGTTGTTTCTTATACCGTGACGCTCCACATGCTGAACAGCTTTCAGCAAATTCATCCGATTTCCAAAACAGCATGCAACCATTTGGACAAGCATGAATTTTCTGGTACCCCATACCCATTGGGCACATCATTTTTTTGGCTGAGTACGTAGTCGTTGGTAAAACGTTGTCCACCGGAAGAACGTATTTCAATAGTTCCAGGAGGTCAGTGAAACTTACGTCGCTCCAGCCATGTTTCGCTTTCAAGTTGAATAGCTTGAGGACGACACTCAACTTGCTTAACTTTGTAGGGTCACACCCGGGGTACAACGGTGTTTTGGATGAATCCAACAAATTTTCATGCTTGTCTGGCGTGTTAGAGTGATGTCGTTCCACATCTTCGAGCATAGTCTCAATGTCATCATCCCAGAAATCTGGCTCAACGTTCGCTGTAACGTCTTCTAGATCACCAGCAACTGTATCATCTCCAAGTTCTGTTTCTGTGTTTGCCTGACCATTATCCCCTTCGTCAGGCTTAATAACATCGAACGCACTCTGACCATGCCATCGGATTATGTCTTGGAAATCTTTTGTAAAACCGCGGCGGATCAGATGTTCCTTAATTGTTTCAACGCCGCGATATCTCAGATTGTTTTGGCAGTCGATACACGGACAAAATATGTATCCCTTGTCTGTAGGTTTCAGATTGTTCGCCAACACCGTGCATAACTTATCAACTCCTTCTAAAAACTTGTCGTCCAAATTTCCGCTGTAAATCCACGAACGTTCCATCTCCTTCTAGCTATTTATATGAAGGCAGCCATTTCATACCGTCACCCGTGGCAGAGTCTTTACACTTTTGTATCTTATCAACCTAAATCCATCCATGAGTATTAAATCCCACCGGTGAACGTGTTTTTAATATGTAATTTATTGAAAATTTCGGCAGCATCTCCCTACAGTTCTTCAAATGCACGATATTATGATATTAATCAATAATATATGCATTCGAAGAACAATAAAGAGATACTGCTGAAATAATCAATAAAGTACAATTAAAAACACATTCACACCCTAGGTGTGAGATTTAACAATCATGGACAGTCCCGACAGGGACTGCCGAAGATATACCTCTATTAGGTATATCTTGGGCGGATAACTATGTTTGGTAGTTTGTCAAATATTATATGTATATATGTAAATCTTACCTCTGGTAGACGATTAGCCGATGCTAAGACGGTTGAGGTCGGAAGCCAAAATAAAGTCGTAGTCCTGATGCATAAATGAAAAACGACAACATTAGAATTCATCAAAAAATCAAGGTTAAATGCTAGCTAAACCGCGGAAAAAAATCGACAGCATCTCCCCTATATTTCTAACGTCTCCAAATCAGTTTTATCAAAGTCAAATTTGCACGCACCATCTAGAACTAGTAACATACATAAACTTATCTTATTCTACTATATATGAAGTTTATTTATGACCTTCTCTGCAGTACTTCAGATTGAAGGACTGAAACTAGTCATTCTAGAACCATTAAAATACCGAAACTCATCTTATTCTTTCTGGTGGTTATAACAATAGCATTGTTGATTCCTGTCACAGATTGTGAATCAAACAGAGAGCATCTGGCATAGCAGATTGAGCAGTTGAAAATGAGCTATTTTCAGGAATCGGTAATATACTTGAACTTACTTTCTTTCCTGTGGCAGTTTTAAGTAGTAGCATTTTTAAAACTACACTATTATTTATTAATTGTAATACTAAATGCTAAGAATAAATAAATACAGCAGTTTACAGTTTGCTTTGCAAAATTACCGTTACTAAGCACCGAAGTGGGCAAGTAGTGTAGAAATCAGCCCACGAACTAGGTTGCAATTAACTGTGAATCTGGGCACAAATATATGAACAAGGTTAGAACATTTGCCATTACACTCTCAGGATTCGATAGAAACGAGGTTAGAACTTGCAATCGAAATGCATGTATATGAACAAAGTTAGAAAAAAACGACAATCAATCGATCGCATACCCAATACGCGATAGAGAGGTCGACGGTGAGACCAGTGGTAGATGGGTGGTGACCGGCGGCGATGGGAGTGACAAAGGTGGTGGGAGCGACGGCGGCGATGGCCGTTAGCAAGGTGACGGGAGAGAGGAGGCGATTTCAGTGAGGAAGATAGCGCGAAAGAAGAGTTACTGTAAGTACAGTGTGCAGAGTAAACGGGCAAATGTTGTAGTTAAAAGGACTTTAGATTACGGTTTACATGAAAACCGTAATGTAAAGTCACACTTTAAATGACGGTTCCTAAAGAACCGTAATCTAAAGTGTAACGAAATAAAAAAAATAGCGCGAAAATTATTTGGCCTATGCTGGGTTTCGAACTCAAGATCGATGGTGTTAACTCATGTACCCACGGCCATTAAGCCATGAGTCTTATTCGATCAAACATATGTAACACATTAATATAAAGTTTTTTTTAATCTAAAATACACTGATAAACGACGTCGTTAACTATAATTTAGATTACGCGCGGCGTCGAAAAAATCAAATAACACGGGAAATATTTGGCGTCAGGTGAAAACGACGTCGTTGACCATCAGTCGGAGGTAGGCGCGCCTTTTTTAGGACGGACTTTAGCTGACGGTTATTAGTAAACCGTAATCTAAAGTCCGTTGACCGTAAAGCGCGCGTCAACACGGGACTTTAGATTACGGTTTCACTGATAACCGTCATCTAAAGTCCGTCCTAAAAAAGGCGCGCCTACCTCCGATCGATTATTGCTTACGGTTAATTCAATAAACGTCGTTAATTAACTCTGGCCTTCATATTAATTACGGTTTCTGTTAAAGCCGTGATTAAACCACCGTCATTAAAGGCTTCCGTTCCACCAGTGTGAGCCCTTCAATGGGCCAAACATTCCAGGTTACTGAAGAAGTCTCAAGCCGGAGTGCGGGACGCGGGGGTAGCTGATGTGTTTCCAACAGTATTCAGTTAGTTGCTCATTTAGTTTGGATTTGGTTTGTAATAATTAGAGTGCTCAGTATCTGTTCATCACAGCGCGAGGAGTTGGATTGTTGGAAAGAGTAAGGATGCCTTGTTACTCACAAGGGTGAGTAACGGCGTGTAACACCAAGGATAGTTAGTTTTATTTTCCGCTGCGAATTATTATTTATTATGCTACGACTTGCGACGTTACTACAGGTTTAGGATTAGGGGTGTTACAGGATGTAACATGTAATTTACACACAAAATTATAACAAGATTAATATGTTAGTGGAGAGGAATTAAATAAAGGTAGGAGCACTTAAATAAATCTAATAAATTGGAAATTGTTAGAAATGAGAGAACAAAGAAAGAGTAGAAACGGCAAGGTTTTTCATTCACATCACAACTGAGTACAATGATCTCTATTTATAGAGAGAAATGGATAACCCAAGGGGTAATATGGACATTCACTAAATATATATATATAACACTCCCCCTTGAATGTCTGATATTGATTGCCTCGTTAAAAACCTTGCTTGGAAAAACCCAGTGGGATAAAAACCAAGACTAAGGAAAAAAGAGTGCAATCATAAGTTCTCCCCCTGAACTAAACGTCACTTCAAATCTCTGAATCTACATAGCTCAATCTTGCGGATTAAACTTTCGAAAGTTGAAGTTGGAAGTGACTTGGTGAATATATCTGCCAAATTCTCGCTTGAACGGATTTGTTGTATATCAATTTCTCCATTCTTCTGAAGCTCATGAGTGTAGAAAAACTTGGGAGATATGTGCTTCGTTCTATCTCCTTTGATGTACCCGTCTCTCATCTGGGCTATACAAGCAGCATTGTCTTCATATAATGTCGTGGGAATTTTCTGATCAAAAGATAGGCCACACTTCTCTTGTACATGTTGGATCATGGACCTCAACCAAACACATTCTCAACTGGCTTCGTGTATCGCTAGAATTTCTGCATGATTAAGATGGTGGCGACACTCGTTTGCTTTATAGACTTCCATGATATGGCCGTACCTCCATGAGTAAATACATAACCTGTTTGTGACCTTGCATTGTGAGGATTAGATAGGTAGCCAGCATCGGCATAACCTACTAGACCAGACTTCGGTATCTTTGGAAAGAATAACCTCATATCCATTGTACCTCGAAGATAACGGAGTACATGCTTAACACCATTCCAATGTCTTTTTGTAGGAGCAGAGCTATATCTTGCTAATAGATTTACAGAGAATGCTATATCAGGTCGAGTATGACTCGCCAAGTACGTCAATGCTCCAATAGCACTTAGATATGGGACTTCAGGACCAAGTAAGTCTTATTCACTTTCACGGGGTCTAAATGGGTCCTTGTTTACATCTAGGGACGTAACAACCATTGGGGAGCACAACGGATGAGCGTGATCCATATAAAATCTTTTCAACACCTTTGTAATATATTGAGTCTGGTGTAGGAATACCCCACTTGGTGAATGCTCGAGTTGCAGTCCTAAGCAGAACTTTGTCTTACCAAGATCTTTCATTTCAAATTCTGACTTTAAACATTCAACAGCTTGTTAAAGTTCTGCAGATGTTCCAATTATGTTGAAATACCCCAAACCTTAGTATGTTTTTTAAACATTTAAATATGGTATATTAAGACTAAAAAGAGTCTTAGAAACATTAGTAAACAATTTGAACCATAGAAAACACAAATAAATGCCTTAAAGTCAATTAGGGCTAAAATGTGTTCTAAGCTTGGGATAAGCTTGGGTGAGACCTAATGAGCTTACAAAGACCTTATTTATATACTAATGAACATATTAAACCAATTACCAAAGAAAACCTTGAAAACAAGTTAAAACACAAATGTGCTTTAAGGAGGCTTAAAGCACATTTTTGAAAAATTGTCTTGTAAATGAGTTTGAATGGCTAAATGTCCATCATTACTCTTTAATTAATATGTGTACTACTTAGTATCACATTTGGAAGTCTATATCAATGGGAAATCAAAAATTTCACATCTATGTGCCTTGTTTTAGTGAATAGTAACTAAAATAAGCTAGTTTGTAACATATGTTTGTATAAGTAATTAAATTGGCCAACAAAGACTAAAATACCCTTAGTAACATAAAGGGGGCCGGTTTTTATGGTAATGACTCACCATACTTAAACAAAAAATAAGCTAACTAAAGTAGTAAAGTAGAAAGTACTATTTACTTTTACTACTTAAATATCTAAAACTTACAAACTTATCTCATTCTCTCATTTCCCTCTTCATTTCACACGTCTTCAACCTCTCTTCTATCTTCTCCTTGCTCTCCATTCACGGTTTGCAACAGTACCACACACAATTCCATCTTTGACCACTTGTATCTCCTAGCTCATTTTGTCAAATCAAATTCTAAGACCACCATTCTCTTCCTCTCATCAAGCTCTTCAATTCTATCCTTTCAAAATCTCAAGAGCTCCATTTTGGTGCCAAGAAGAATCTCCATGGGAGGAGCTTGAGCCCATCTTTTCACATATTATTGTTCTCCTTTGCTTCAAGGTAAGGAAACTCAAAGAAAAATGATGTTTCCCTCATGTTTTTGTGTTGTCCGAAAATCACTCTTAATGGTGTCCTTATGTTGCTTTGTTCTAGCTTCATTTCAACCTTTCTTGGACTAGGTGGAGTCCTCTCTTGATATATATTCAAACTCTCTTCAAGTTCTAAGGTAAAACAACTATCTTAATGTTTTTAAAACAATGTATAATCTAGGGTTTACAATGAGATGAAGCATAAAGCTTGTATACTCATTTTATCATTTGTATAATGTTTAGAAGTTGACAAGCAACCAAAAGCCTTGCCGATTTAGTCAAGGAAACAAGAAAGAAAAGTTGTGAGGAAAAGAGGTAAATGTGCTAACCTAATGTGGTTTAAAGTCTTAGGAGAAATGAGCTTATGTTGCTTATTAAAATGATCTAAGGAGCCAATGGTGAATGACTTAGTAAAATGTTCTCAAAGGCTTAGTAAAAGACATATGTGTTGTTGAGTGTATTTGCAGGTCAAAGGCAAATATAATGTGGGAAATTCAGTGTTTATGATTTATGCATCATAAGGGCCTAAGAGCCATGTTATTTAAGGGCCTAAGTGCCAAGCAATTTAAATTATGCACTATATTGTGATGTAGTGCTAAATGAGTGAAGTTTGTGTATAAGAATGTGTTTGATGGATTTTAGTGTTCTTGATTGTTTAATGGTGAGAACAATGTGTTTTGGTTTAGTAATGTTCTAGGAGAACCTATGTCAAAATTTAGATAATTTTTATTTTGGTAAGTTAGGAAATGTTTAGAATGGTTAAGTGCTTTCCTAGTGAAAGAAAGGTGCATTAAGGTGTTTAAAGATGTAAAAAGGGCTTAGGCAATGTTCTAGAGGATTTAGAATGCAAAAGAATGTTTTGGGACATTTCAAGATCATGGTGTGATTGTGTTTAGGACTTGTGCAGTGTTGATATATAAGGAAGAAGTAATTTGTTGTATGGAGGGTCTATAGACTTGTAGAGATGTTTAAGGAATTGGTTGGGAAGTAAAGATGCTTGGGAGATGTGTAGTGGTGAGGAAACATTATTGGCATAGTGGTTATCATAGGTATGAAACACCACTTAGGAACCTAAGAAGAAAGCATTATAAGTGTTAGGAATTTTGGTAAGAAATGAGTAAGTGTATAAGGAGAAAGAAAATGAGTTGTATGGATGATGTATGAGAGAATAAGTGTGCCAAATGGTGTTGGAAAACATTAGAAGGCTTGAGGAAAAGTTTAGTGAAGATTTGACAATGTTTGGACATGTTCTGGTGGCGTCCGACCCAGGGGTCCGATCCAAGTTTGGGTCGGACGGCCTCTGTTAGACGCCAGTAAGATGTTCTGAAACGGTCCGACCCAGAGGATTTGGGTTGGACATGGGTCGGACGGGTGTGTTTAAAAGACGGTAAAATTTCTGTAATGGTCCGACCCAGAGGACTTGGGTCGGACATGGGTCGGACAAGTAAAATCTTTCAAAACCGAAAATTACTGGAAGGGTCCGACCCAGTTGGTTGGGTCGGACAGTGGGTCGGACTGACCAAAACTTAACAAAAAAAAACATAAAAGTATGGCTTAAGTAATAAACCCAAGGGGGTATAATATAGGTAATTAAGGATAAGTTTGGGCATTAAAACATGTCATATAATCATGGTTAAACATTTAGTAAATTTGAAGTTAAGTAAGTAATTAACCGACATTCTTAAACATGTATAGGAGTGACCTACGGTGGAAATCAATCGAAGCAAGGACCAAGGTATGGTTTTCTTGCAGTCTGTTGCCTACCGGTTTACACGGCTTGTGTGTTGTTTGTTTTTCTATGTGTTATGACGTATAAGACTTAATCATGTAATGAGTTTACAGTTGTTCATATTAATGTGATGTTATGATGTGACTCATTTCCCTTGTGTGTGTCTAACATGACTTACCACTTGTGTGAATTGTTTGTCAAGTTCCCCTGTTGAACTTCTAACAAGTGCTAACTGGGAAGTGAGGAATCCGGTTGTCCGGTCATGCATGTAAGTTTAAGAGTAGATATCTGAATCAGATTCGACTCTTATGTTGTTAAGATTGTCCTCCTTCATTTGGCGTTCGATCTCCCGCTAGCTTCCTCCAAAGCTTACCTTCTGACTTATGATCGGTTTTAGTGGGAACATGGTTTGTGTGGGTGTTCGGGTCACAATATCCGAACCATCTGTGACTTAAGTTACTCGTTCGAATAACAGAACGGTAATGAGTGTGTGTAACAAGCTTACATGAGAGTGAACATTCTCTAGGCTTCTTATGTTGTTTAACCTTCTTGGTTTGTTATTGTGGAAAGAGTATCCACTGTGTATGTGATGTTGTGCTATGCAAAAATGTTGCTATGCCATATGTATGTTATGTTTAAAATGAATGCCATGTCATCATGACAATTAGTTGCGCGTATCCCGGTAGCCGATGGGCTGCGCGTTAACCATACCAGCCAAGGGTTGCTGACCCCCTCGGGGGCTCCATATTTTTACTGCAGGATGAGGATCGAGGAAGCAGAGTGGCTGTAGATTCTAGGCTGCAGATGTACTTTGGTTATTTGGATGTTGAGCCCGGGATGGCTTGTGCTCCCGTGGCATTATTTTGGCACAGTTGTATTACAGTGATGGTCGTTTACAGTTGACAGTGGAGTTTATGTACAGTTTTCAGTGACAGTTGTATTAAATAGTCGGTATGTTGGTTATGTATATATGTGTGGATGTTAGTACCTAATGCTCGGGAGTCTGATCATCAGACCGGTACACTTGTATTTATTCTGCCTTGTTAACCACGTGGGTGGTTGACGGCGTTGTAGCACCGAATCGTTTAGTTATTGTTTAGTTATTTTCCGCTGTGATTTCATTTGATGTTAAGTGCGTAGTAGGGGTGTTACAAAAAGTGGTATCAGAGCGAAGTATAGCTCTGATGACTAGAATACCGAGCTTAGGAATATACCGAGTTAGGAAACCTAACCACAGTTACCTAAGTGAGTAGTTATGGAAATGTTAACCACTAACCAAGTGTGGAGATACCTTATTGTCGGGAAACGTTACAACCGTTAGAACCGATAAGTATGTAAGCACAATGCTAATAATGTTCGTGTGAATTCAGATGTCAAGTAGACCACGAGGTCGAGGCCGCGGGCACGGGCACGGCATTGGAGACATTGGCGACCAGGGAGAGAACCCTACGGCACAAGCCATGGCCGATGCTGTAGCAGCCGCCGTAGCCCAAATGGTCCCACAACTTGTAGCTGCAATTCAGCAGGGGCAACAGCCTGAAGTTCAACCACCACCGCCACCGCCGCGAGAGACCAACTGGGTCAAGGCATTGGCAGACTTGAGACCCCCGTCGTTTCATGGGGAGACCGACCCACGTAAGCTGGAGGCGTACATCTCCGAGTTGGAGACCACCTACGAGACCTTGGATGTGCCTGCTGGGCCCAAGGTCCGTCTTGCCGCTTACTATCTGAAGGGATCGGCACAAAGTTGGTGGAAGCTTGTGAGAGAGGACCGGATGGCGGATCCTCAGTTTGGTTGGAGGGAGTACACGGCTCTGCTGCGAGCCAAGTATTACCCTGTGCATGTTCAAGAGGCTAAGCGCCTGGAGCTGGATAGTCTGAGGCAGGGGGACAAGATGTCGGTCGATGAGTACTACACTCCATTCACCGGTCTTATCCACCTGTTACCGGACCTGGGATACTCGAACCGGGTGCTGGTAAACCGTTTCTACAACGGTCTCAGCCACCGTCTTCGCTATGGGATGGGGCCAGTTGAGTATACTACCTTGCAGGAGTGCTATCATGTCGCTGCTAAGGTTGAGATTACCGTCCGTCTGAGGGACGAGGAGAACGCGCACAAGCGCAAGGCCACGAGCGAGGGCCAGAGTCCGCAGGGGTACGGGGAGGAAAGAAGAAGAAGAAGCCTTATCCCCAGCCCCAGAAGAGTCAGCACCAGGTGACAAGGGCCAAGCCCAGACCACCACAGCTGAGGAGCCACTGAAGCTCACATATGCATACGCGGCGAAACCCCTACGCTCTTACCCGCCTAAGGGTAATTATTTAACCATGTGTGACAAGTTGAAGTGTATGTTGTTAAGTTATGAAGCAAGTATTGATTGTGTACTGTGATAGCAGCTAGCACGGGTTCTGGACCGGAGCGCCACTACTACTGTAAGTGGTGTAACGGAGACCACCCCGGCAAGGACTGCAAAGGCAATGACGTGCAGTGTCGCTACTGCGAGAAGTGGGGTCACCGTGACTACGAGTGTTACCGGAACCCCAACAGTAGAGTCAACAAGCCCAAGGGGCAGTGGAAGGGTAAGGCCACAGCGACCATCGATGGCCCGAAGACGGCTAACCAGCCACCCCCAGATCAGAGGAGCACTGATTCCCAGAAGGGGAAGGGGTCGGGACCTAGCAAGGCCACCCTGCATGTGGTGGACCGGTCTGAGGCGCCAGGGCCCTCTACTAGACCAGGTACCGCCTATATTGTTGAATGAAATAAGTGATTGCATACCGCATTTCATGCATGGTGTATTAGTGAGTCCAAGTGTACTACCATGTGAGTAAAGAATTAAAGTATAGTGTGAAAGTCACCTAAATAGGTAATTTGGAAATCTAGGAACCTTCAATATTTGTTATCCAATCCCACCCACACCAAACCCTGAGGAAACCACCATCAACATCACCGACTTTCCAATGGAGCAATGTCAGGTCATCCAGCCAGGTATGATACTCTTAAATGGATACCTGACACCGGAAGCGCAAATCCACATCATCAGACGATGCAATGAACTGGGAGCAACACCCGGAGGTTTCTACACACCCGAATATCCGAACGGATCAAGAATGAGATTGAAGATGATGTGCATGGGTAAGGACTGGAACCCTTACACCAAGACATATCAAGAAGTGCGAGCTGAAGATGGAGCAATTGTACCAAGAATACCTGAGGAGTTCCTTGCGGTCGTTAACCACGCCGTGGGAATTGCTCAGCAAGTTGAAACGAATTCAATTCCAAGTGTTAAAGCGGATTTATGTATTGTGAACTTCTACCAGAAAGGTGGACGATTAGGTTTACACCAAGATAAGGACGAGTCACCCGAGTCTCTAAGTAAGGGAGTGCCCGTGGTGTCTTGGTCCATTGGTGATACCGCAGTGTTTATATATGGCGAGCAGAAGTGTGCTGATCTCGCAAAGAAGTTAGTACTGAAATCAGGAGATGTGTTAATCATGGGTGGGCAGTCAAGGATGCTATATCATGGCATCAGGAAGATCAAACTGAATACCGCACCGTCGGCAGTGATCAACGCCACACACATGAAACCCAGACGTTTGAATTTGACCTTCAGACAGTTTTAAAGCCTTGTATAATTATGTAATGTGTTAAGCCAGTGTATGTTAAGGATGTTATATATGTGTTAGTTATGTTAACAGTGTAAACCAACGTATGATGTAAGAAGAGTGTGTTAATGAATAAAGTGGAGTTGTTGAAGTATATCAACCATGTTGTTACCCAATACTTATTAGTTTGCCAATGAATTAGGCTGTGCTCTCGGAACGGGAGGTATACTGAGTGTCTGCAATGAGGCAGCAGCCGGCAAGAGCGGCACAATCCTCACCGGTACCTTTCCAGTCAATGGCATGGACGCTTCGATCTTGTTCGACTCCGGAGCCTCACATACATTTATATCGCTATCTTTTGCGAAGAGGCTGGGGTTAGACGGTGATGAGATGCCAGACTTCCTAGTCACTCTCCCGTCGAAAGAGCGGATCAGGTGTACCCGCTACCACCGAGATGTTGTTGTGCGAATCAGAGGTGAAGAGTTTCCGATCGACTTGATAGAGTTCGACGGACTTGGTTTTGATGTGATTGTCGGGATGAACTGGTTGGAACGGTACAAGGGCAGAATCCTGTGTGCCGAGCATCGTCTGCTTCTTTGGAGTCCGTCTAGGGTTACAATATCTTACCGCCAGAGGCCCAGGGAGCCTTCGACTCAGATCATCACCGCCATGGCTATGTATCGTGAACTACGACGAGGGAATGATGTATACCTCTGCTATGTCCAGGACATAGAGAGAGACCCAGAGTTTAGCCCAGATGTGCCGTAGTGTCAAAGTTTCCTGATGTATTTCCTAAGGAACTGCCGGGCATGCCACCAGCACGGGAAGTTGAGTTTGAAATTGATTTGGTTCCGGGCACCGGACCAATTGCGAAGGCGCCCTATCGTATGGCTCCAGCAGAGATGACAGAGCTCAAGGAGCAGCTGAGAGACCTACTCGACAAGGGATTTATTCGCCCTAGCGTTTCACCATGGGGAGCGCCGGTCCTCTTCGTGAAGAAGAAGGACGGTAGCCTCCGCCTGTGTATTGACTATCGAGAGCTGAATGCAGTTACGGTGAAGAACCGTTATCCTTTACCACGCATCGACAACCTATTTGATCAGTTGAGAGGAGCATCAGTGTTCTCCAAGATAGATTTACGATCAGGATACCATCATATTGCTATTCGTGACAGTGATATTGAGAAGACAGCATTCAGAACAAGGTATGGACATTATGAGTTTACGGTTATGCCGTTTGGTTTATCCAATGCACCAGCTAAGTTCATGGACTTAATGAACCGCTTGTTCCAAGATCAGTTGGACAAGTCAGTGGTAGTCTTCATCGATGATATTCTTGTGTACTCGAAATCGAGAGGTGAGCATAAAAGCCACCTGAGAAATGTGTTACAAACGTTGAGAAAGAATCAGTTATATGCTAAGTTTTCAAAGTGTGAGTTTTGGCTGAACCAAGTATCCTTTCTTGGTCATGTGATTTCTGAGGCCGGGATCGTTGTTGATCCGGCAGAGATTGATGCAGTGCGCACCTGGCCTAGGCCGAAGACAGTTACCGATATCAGGAGCTTCCTCGGTCTGGCAGGTTATTATAGGAGGTTTGTGAAGGACTTCTCCAGTGTCTCGAAGCCGATGACTTCCTTGATGAAGAAGGATGCACCATTCGAGTGGATAGTCGACTATGAGAGTTCTTTCCAGAGTCTCAAGGATGCTCTGACATCTACACCAGTCCTGACTATACCAGACGGTCCAGATGGTTTTGAGGTCTATTGCGACGCATCAGGCAGAGGTATGGGTTGTGTGTTGATGTAACACGGGAAGGTCGTAGCTTACGCCTCCCGACAGCTGAAGAAGCATGAAAGAGACTACCCTACCCACGATTTAGAACTGGGTGCCATTGTCTTCGCATTGAAGATATGGCGACATTTTTGTATGGGGTAAGTGTGACAATTTATTCGGACCACAAAAGTTTAAAATACTTGTTCACTCAGAAGGAGTTGAACATGAGGCAAAGAAGGTGGGTTGAGTTTCTAAACGACTACGACATTAATCTACAGTACAAAGAGGGTAAGGCAAATGTGGTAGCTGATGCATTGAGTCACCGAGCACACTCTCTCCATTCGCTAGTCTCTAATACTAGCTTGGTTGAAGAGGTACGGAGTGCTCAGATGACGGATCAGTATATGTTGGAGATCAGGCAGAAGCTTATTGATGGCACATTCGAGGGTCAGAAGTACGACTTCCGACTCCACGATGATGACCTGATTAGGCTGAATGGCCGACTGTGTATTCCGAGGAGTAGCGCTGAGCTGAAGGAGCGCATACTGAGTGAATCCCACTGTTCTACTACTTCGATTCACCCCGGAGCTTCAAAGATGTATAAGGGTATGAAACGTTATTTTTGGTGGACTAGCATGAAAAAGGATGTTACTGATTATGTATTGAGGTGTCTCACTTGTCAGAAGGTCAAGTTTGAGCACCGACGGCCTGGTGGTATGGTACAGCCAATGCCAGTGCCTGAGTGGAAGTTCCATGACATTTCTATGGACTTCGTAGTAGGGCTTCCGCCTACAAGGGGAGGTCTGAATATGATTTGGGTTGTTGTTGACCGACTGGCCAAGGTGGCTCAATTCATACCGATGAAGGACACCTGGAAAGTGGCAAAACTAGCAAAGCTCTTCGACAGAGAGATTGTAAGACATCATGGGGTACCGAAAACAATTGTGTCTTATTGGGATACCAGATTCCTCTCAAGGTATTGGAAATCCACACGGGAAGCGCTTGGTACCGAGCTGAAGCTAAGTACAGCGTTCCACCCACAGACAGATGGTAAGAGTGAGCGCACCATCCAGACACTTGAGGATATGTTACGTGCATGTGCACTTGACTTTCAGACCAGCTGGATTGATAAGTTACATCTGATCGAGTTTAGTTACAACAACAGTTACCATGCATCGATCAAGATGTCTCCCTTCCAGGCTTTGTACGGTAGACCATGCCGCACGCCATTATGTTGGGATGAGTCGAGTGAGACGGTCATTATAGGACCAGAGTATCTGGAACAAGTTCAGGCAGAATTTCGCCAGATCCGGGCTAACATGAAGGCAGCTCAGGATAGACAGAAGTCGTACGCGGATGTGCGCAGACGTGACCTGGAGTTCGCCGTGGGCGATCAGGTATTTTTGATCGCCCACGGCGAATTCCAGGTCACGTCTGCGCACATCCGCGTACGACTTCTGTCTATCCTGAGCTGCCTTCATGTTAGCCCGGATCTGGCGAACTTCTGCCTGAACTTGTTCAACATACTCTGGTCCTATAATGACCGTCTCACTCGACTCATCCCAGCATAATGGCGTGCGGCATGGTCTACCGTACAAAGCCTGGAAAGGAGACATCTTGATCGAAGCATGTAACTGTTGTTGTAACTAAACTCGATCAGATGTAGCTTGTCAATCCAGCTGGTCTGAAAGTCAAGTGCACATGCACGTAACATATCCTCAAGTGTCTGGATGGTACGCTCACTCTGACCATCTGTCTGTGGGTGGAACGCTGTACTTAGCTTCAGTTCGGTACCAAGCGCTTCCCGTGTGGATTTCCAATACCTCGATAAAAATATGGTATCTCTGTCAGATACAATCGTTTTCGGTACCACATGATGTCTTACAATCTCTTTGTCGAAGAGCTCTGCAAGCTTAGCCACTTTCTAGGTGTCCTTCATCGGTATGAATCGAGCCACCTTGGTCAGTCGGTCAACAATAACCCAAATCATATTCAGACCTCCCCTTGTAGCCGGAAGCCCTACTACGAAGTCCATAGAAATGTCATGGAACTTCCACTCAGGCACTGGCATTGGCTGTACCATACCACCAGGCCGTCGGTGCTCAAACTTGACCTTCTTGCAAGTGAGACACCTCAATACATAATCAGTAACATCCTTTTTCATGCCAGTCCACCAAAAATATCTTTTCATACCCTTATACATCTTTGAAGCTCCGGGGTGAATCGAAGTAGTAGAACAATGGGATTCACTCAATATACGCTCCTTCAACTCAGCGCTACTCCTCGGTATACACAATCGGCCATTAAGCCTAATCAGGTCATCATCGTGGAGTCTGAAGTCATACTTCTGACCCTCGAATGTGCCATCAATAAGCTTCTGTCTAATCTCCATCATGTACTGATCCGTCATCTGAGCACTCCGCACCTTTTCAACCAAGCTAGAATGAGAGACTAGCGAATGGAGAGAGTGTGCTCGGCGACTCAGTGCGTCAGCTACCACATTTGCCTTACCCTCCTTGTACTATAAATTGATGTCGTAGTCGCTTAGAAACTCAACCCACCTTCTTTGCCTCATGTTCAACTCCTTCTGAGTGAACAGTACTTTAAACATTTGTGGTCTGAATAAATTGTCACACTTACCCCATACAAATAATGTCGCCATATCTTCAGTGTGAAGACAATGGCACCCAATTCTAAGTCGTGGGTAGGGTAGTTCTCTTCATGCTTCTTCAGCTGTCGGGAGGCGTAAGCCACGACCTTCCCGTGTTGCATCAACACACAACCCATACCTCTGCTGATGCGTCGCAATAGACCTCAAAACCATCTGGACCGTCTGTATAGTCAGGACTGGTGCAGATGTCAGAGCATCCTTGAGACTCTGGAAAGAACTCTCACAGTCGACTGTCCACTCGAATGGTGCATCCTTTTTCATCAAGGAAGTCATCGGCTTCGAGACACTGGAGAAGTCCTTCACAAACCTCCTATAACCTGCCAGACCGAGGAAGCTCCTGATATCGATAACTGTCTTCGGCCTAGGCCAGGTGCGCACTGCATCAATCTTGCTGGATCGACAGCGATCCCGGCCTCAGAAATCACATGACCAAGAAAGGAAACTTGGTTCAGCCAAAACTCACACTTTGAAAATTTAGCATACACTGATTCCTCCACAATGTTTGTAACCACTTCTCAGGTGGCTTTCGTGCTCACCTCTCGATTTCGAGTACACAAGAATATCGTCGATGAAGACTACCACTGACTTGTCCAACTGATCTTTGAACAAGCGGTTCATTAAGTCCATGAACTTAGCTGGTGCATTGGATAACCCAAACGGCATAACCGTAAACTCATAATGTTCATACCTTGTTCTGAATGTTGTCTTCTCAATATCACTGTCACGGATAGCAATCTGATGGTATCCAGATCGTAGATCTATCTTGGAGAATACTGATTCACCCCTCAACTGATCAAATAAATCGTCGATGCGTGGTAAAGGGTAACGGTTCTTCACCGTAACTGCATTCAGTTCTCGATAGTCAATACACAGGCGGAGACTACCGTCCTTCTTCCTCATGAAGAGGACCGGTGCTCCCCATGGTGAAACCCTAGGGCGGATAAATCCCTTGTCGAGTAGGCCTCTCAGCTGCTCCTTGAGCTCTGTCATCTCTGCTGGAGCCATACGATAGGGCGCCTTCGCAATTGGTCTGGTGCCCGGAACCAATTCAATCTCAAACTCCACTTCCCGTGCTGGCGGCATGCCCGGCAGTTCCTTAGGAAATACATTAGGAAACTCCAACACTACCGGCACATCTGGGCTAAACTCTGGATCTCTCTCTATGTCCTGGACATAGCAGAGGTATACATCACTCCCTCGTCGTAGTTCACGACACATAGCCATGGCGGTGATGATCTGAGTCGAAGGCTCCCTGGGCCTCTGGCGGTAAGATATAGTAACCCCAGATGGACTCCGAAGAAGCAGTCGATGCTCGGCACATAGGATTCTGCCCTTGTACCGCTCCAACCAGTTCATCCCGACAATCACATCAAAACCAAGTCCGTCGAACTCTATCAAGTCGATCGGAAACTCTTCACCTCTGATTCGCACAATAACATCTCGGTGGTAGCGGGTACACCTGATCCGCTCTTTCGACGGGAGAGTGACTAGGAAGTCTGGCATCACATCACCGTCTAACCCCAGCCTCTTCGCAAAGGATAGCGAAATAAATGTATGAGAGGCTCCGGAGTCGAACAAGATCGAAGCGTCCACGCCATTGACTGGAAAGGTACCGGTGAGAATTGTGCCGCTCTTGCCGGCTTCTGCCTCATTGCAGACACTCAGTATACCTCCCGTTCCGAGAGCACAACCTAATTCATTGGCAAACTAATAAGTATTGGGTAACAACACGGTTGATATACTTCAACAATTCCACTTTATTCATTAACACACTCTTCTTACATCATTGTTGGTTTACACTGTTGACATAACTTAACACATATACAACATCCTTAACACATTACATAATTATACAAGGCTTTAAAACTGTCTGAAAGTCAAATTCAAACGTCCGGGTTTCATGTGTGTGGCATTGATCACTGCCGACGGTGCGGTATTCAGTTTGATCTTCCTGATGCCATGATATAGCATCCTTGACTGCCCACCCATGATTAACACATCTCCTGACTTTAGTACTAACTTCTTCGCGAGATCAGCACGCTTCTGCTCGCCATACATAAACACTACGGTATCACCAATGGACCAAGACACCACGGGTACTCCCTTACTTAGAGACTCGGGTGACTCGTCCTTATCTTGGTGTAAACCTAATCGTCCACCTTTCTGGTAGAAGTTCACAATACACAAATCTGCTTTAACACTTGGAATTGAATCCGTTTCAACTTGCTGAGCAATTCCCACGGCGTGGTTAACGACCGCAAGGAACTCCTCAGGTATCTTTGGTACAATTGCTCCGTCTTCAGCTCGCACTTCTTGATATGTCTTGGTGTAAGGATTCCAGTCCTTACCCATGCACATCATCTTCAATTTCATTCTTGATCCGCTCGGGTATTCAGGTGTGTAGAAACCTCCAGGTGTTGCTCCAAGTTCATTGCATTGTCTGATGATATGGACTTGTGCTTCCGGGGTCAGGTATCCATTTAAGAGTATCATACCTGGCTGGATAACCTGACATTGCTCCATTGGAAGGTCGGTGATGTCGATGGTAGTTTCTTCAGGGTTTGGTGTGGGTGGGATTGGATAACATATATTGAAGGTTCCTTTAAGTTTATAATTACCTAATTAGGTGACTTTCACACTATACTTTAATTCTTACTTACATGGTAGTACACTTGGACTCACTAATACACACATGCATGAAATGCGGTATGCAATCACTTATTTCATTCAACAATATAGGCGGTACCTGGTCTAGAAGAGGGCCCTGGCGCCTCAGACCGGTCCACCACATTCAGGGCGGCCTTGCTAGGTCCCGACCCTTTCCCCTTTTGGGAATCAGTGTGCCTCTGATCTGTGGGTGGCTGGTTAGCCGTCTTCGGGCCATCAGTAGTCGCTATGGCCTTACCCTTCCACTGCCCCTTGGGCTTGTTGACTCTGCTGTTGGGGTTCCGGTAACACTCGTAGTCACGGTGACCCCACTTCTCGCAGTAACGACACTGCACGTCATTTCCTTTGCAGTCCTTGCCGGGGTGGTCTCCGTTACACCACTTACAGTAATAGTGGCGCTCCGGTCCAGAACCCGTGCTAGCCTTAGGTGGATAAGAGCGTAGGGGTTTCGCCGCATAAGCATATGTGAGCTTCAATGGCTCCTCAGCTATGGTGGTTTGGGCTTGGCCCTTGTCACCCTGGTGCTGACTCTTCTGGCGCTGGGGATAAGGCTTTTTCTTCTTCTTTCCTCCCCCGTACCCCTGCGGACTCTGGCCCTCGCTCGTGGCCTTGCGCTTGTGCGCATTCTCCTCGTCCCTCAGACGGACGGTAATCTCGACCTTAGCAGCAGCATGATAGCACTCCTACAAGGTAGTATACTCAGCTGGCCCCATCCCATAGCGAAGACGGTGGCTGAGACCGTTGTAGAAACGGTTTACCAGCACCCGGTTTGAGTATCCCAGGTCCGGTAACAGGTGGATAAGACCGGTGATTGCAGTGTAGTACTCATCAACGGACATCTTGTCCCCTTGTCTCAGACTATCCAGCTCCAGGCTCTTGGCCTCTTGAACATGCACAGGGTAGTATTTGGCTCGCAGTAGAGCTGTGTACTCCCTCCAACCAAACTGATGATCCGCCATCCGGTCCTCTCTCACAAGCTTCCACCAACTCTGTGCCGAACCCTTCAGGTAGTAAGCGGCAAGACGGACCTTGGCCCCAGTAGGCACATCCAAGGTCTCGTAGGCGGTCTCCAACTCGGAGATGTACGCCTCCAGCTTACGCGGGTCGGTCTCCCATGAAACGACGGGGGTCTAAGATCTGCCAATGCCTTGACCCAGTTGGTCTCTCGTGGCGGTGGCGGCGGTGGTGGTTGAACTTGGGCTGTTGCCCCTGCTGAATTGCAGCTACCAGTTGTGGGACCATTTGGGCTACGGCGGCCGCTACAGCTTCGGCCATAACCTGAGCCGTAGTATTCTCGCCCTGGTCATCCATATCTCCAGTACCGCCTCCGCGGCCTCTACCTCTCGGTCTACCTGACATCTGAATTCACACGAACATTATTAGCATTATGCTTACACACTTATCGGTTCCAACGGTTGTAATGTTTTCCCGACAACAAGGTATCTCCACACTTGGTTAGTGGTTAACCTTTCCATAACTGATCACTTAGGTAACTGTAGTTAGGTTTCCTAACTCGGTATTTTCCTAAGCTCGGTATTCTAGTCATCAGAGCGATACTTCGCTCTGATACCACTTTTTATAACACCCCTACATCGAACTTCACAACTAAATGAAATCGCAGCGGAAATAAACAACTAAACATTAACTAAACGCTTCGGTGCTACAACGCCGTCAACCACCCACGTGGTTAACAAGGCAGAATAGATACAAGTGTACCGGTCTGATGATCAGACTCCCGAGCATAGAACTAAAACCATAAATACATTATATACAATACCGAGTATTTAATTACATTCCTTCACTGTAAACTCCCAATATACCGCCACAGTAGTTTCAACGGAATCAAAATATAATGCCACGGGTGCACAGGCGCATCCCGGGCTCAACATCCAAAATAACCAAAAGCACAACTGCAGCCTAGATCCTACAGCCACTCTGCTTCCTCGATCCTCATCCTGCAGTAAAAATATGGAGCTCCCGAGGGGGTCAGCAACCCTTGGCTGGTATGGTTAACACGCAGCCCATCGGCTACCGTAATACGCGCAACTACTTGTCATGATAACATGGCATTCATTTTAAACATAACATAACAAAACATAATATGTGGCGTAGCATCATTATTGCATAGCACAACATCACATACACAGTGGATACTCTTTCCACAATAACAAACCAAGAAGGTTAAACAACACAAGAGCCTAGAAATGGTTCACCTCATGTTAAGCTCGTTAAACACACTCATTACCGTTCTGTTATTCGAACGAGTAACTTAAGTCACAGATGGTTCGGGTATAGTGACCCGAACACATCACACAAACACATGTTCCCACTAAACCGATCATAAGTCAGAATAGGTAAGCTTTTGAGGAAGCTAGCGGGAGATCGAACGCCAAATTAAGGAGAACAATCTTAACAACATAAGAGTCGAATCTGATTCAGATATCTACTCTTAACTTACATGCATGACCGGACAACCGGATTCCTCACTTCCCAGTTAGCACTTGTTAGAAGTTCACGGTGGAACTTAACAGATAATACACAACAAGTGGTAAGTCATGTTAGACACACACAAGGGAATTGAGTCACATCACAACATCACAATAATATGAACAACGGTAAACTCATTACATGTTTAAGTCTTATAACGTCATAAACATACAGAAAAACAAACAACACACAAGCCGGTGTAAACCGGTAGGCAACAGACTGCAAGAAAACCATACCTTGGTCCTTGCTTCGATTGATTTCCTCTGTAGGTCACTCCTATACATGTTTAAGAATGTCAGTTAATTATTTACTTAACTTCAAATTTACTAAGTGTTTAACATGATTATATGACATGTTTTTAATGCCCAACTCATCCTTCATTATCTACACTATACCCCCTAGGGTTAACTACATTTGTCACAACCTTTACTGTTTTTTTTTATAAATTTTGGTCTGTCCGACCCACCATCCGACCCACAACTGGGTCGGACCCTTCCAGTGATTTTCTTCGACCTTTGAACATACACGTCCGACCCATGTCCGACTCACTCGGCTGGGTCGGACCGTTCCAGAACATTTTCCGTCCTTCAAAACATGACCGTCCGACCCATGTCCGACCAAAGTCCTCTGGGTCGGACCATTCCAGAACCAATTACTGACGTCTTACAGAGGCTGTCCGACCCAAACTTGGGTCGGACCCCTGGGTCGGATGCCACCAAAACTTGCCCAAACTTTGTCAAATCTTCACCAAACTTCTCATAAAGCCTCCTAATGTTTCCTAACATCATTTGGTACCCTTAAATCCTCATACAGCATTCATAAAATTCATTATCTATCTCCTTAACACTTACTCATTCCATACCGAAATTCCTCACACTTATGTTATTTCCTCCTTGGTTCTCTAAGTGGTGTTTCATACCTATGACCATCTCTATGCCAATAATGTTTCCTCCTCACTACTACATCATCTCCCAAACATCTTTTCTTTCTAAACAATTTCTTAAACATCTTCACAAGTTTTAGCTCCTCATGTAACAATCCACTTCATCCCTTTTCCCTTTTTCACCACAATACACAAGTCCTAAATACAATCTCATCAAGAATCTTGAAATGTCCCAAAGCATTCTTTTGCATTCTAAATCCTCTAGAACATCACCTAAGCCCTTTTTACATCTTTAAACACCTTAATGCATGTTTCTTTCACTAGGAAAGCACTTAACCATTCTAAACATTTCTTAACTTATCAAACTCATTTTAAACCCTTAGAACTTCTTGTTTGTTACCTAAATTTTGACATAGGTTCTCCTAGAACATTACTAAACCAAAACACATTGTTTTCACCATCAAACAACCAAGAACACTAAAAATCCATCAAACACATTCTTATACACAAACTTCACACATATAGCACTACATCACAATATAGTGCATAATTTAAATTGCATGGCACTTAGGCCCTTAAATGCATAAATCATAAACACTGAATTTCCCACATTATATTTGCCTTTGACCTGCAAATACACTCAACAATACATATGCCTCTTACTAAGCCCTTGAGAGCATTCTTCTAAGTCATTTTCCATTGGCTCCTTAAATCATTTTCATAAGCAATACAAGCTCATTTCTCCTAAGACTTTAAACCACATTAGGTTAGCATATTTACCTCTTTTCCTCACAACTTCTTTCTTGTTTCCTTATAAAACCGGTAAGGATGTTTGGTTGTTTATCAACTTCTAAACAATGTACAAGTAATTAAATGAGTATACAAGCTTTAAGCTTCATCTCATTGTAAACCCTAGTTTCACATTGTTTCAAAAGCATTAATATAGTTGTTTTACCTTGGTATTTGTAGAGAATTTGAATATCTATCAAGAGAGGACTCCACCTAGTCCTTGAAAGGTTGGAATGAAGCTAGAACAAAGCAATACAATGAGCACCATTAAGGGTGATTTTCGGTCAAGATAAAACCATGGAGGAAACATCATTTTTCTTTGAGATTCCTTACCTAGAAGCAAAGGATATCAATAATATATAGAAATATAAGCTCAAGCTCCTACAATGGTGGAACTCCATGGCACCGAAATGGTGGTCTTGAAGTTTTGAGAAGATAGGAATGAAGAGCTTGATGAGAGGAAGAGAATGGTGGTGTTTGTTTTTGATTTGGTTAAGTGAGGTAGGAATTACAAGTGGTCAAAGATGGAATTGTGTGTGGTACTATTGCAAATCGTGAATGAAGGAAAGAAGAGAGGTTGAAGAAGACTTGGAACCGTGGTAAATGAAGAAGGGAAATGAGAGAATGAGATAAGTGAGTTTGTTTTGCTTTTTAGAAGATATTTATACCTTAAAGCAAATAGTAACTTAAGAGTCATCTTTATTTACTTAACAAGTTACAAGAGTGGTGAGTCACCACACTTAAAAACCGCCCCTATTATTATAACAAGGGTATTTTAGTCTTTGATGACTCATTTAATTACTTATAACAACATATGTTACAAACTAGCCTATTAAAGTTACTATTCATAAAAACAAGGCACATAGAAGTGAAATTTTTGATTTCCCATTGATATAGACTTCCAAATGTGATACTATATAGTACACATGTCAATTAAAGAGTAATGATGGACATTTAGCCATTCAAAACACATTTACAAGACAATTTTTCGAAAATGTGTTTTAAGACTCCTTAAAGCACATTTTGTGTTTTAACTTGTTTTCAAGTTTGGTTTTCTTTGGTAATTGGTTTAATATGTTCATTAGTATATAAATAAGGTCTTGGTAAGTTCATTAGGTCTTAACCAAGCTCATCCCAATCTTAGAGCACATTTTAGCCCTAATTGACTTTAAGGCATTTATTTGTGTTCTCTATGGTTTAAATTGTTTACTAATGTTTCTAAGACTCTTTTTAGTCTTAATATACCATATTTAAGTGTTTAAACAACATACTAAGGTTTGGGGTATTTCAATATTTTTATGTTGTAGACTAATAATGATATTATCTCCCTAATTATTAAAAGATATTCCCTCCATTAATTAATATTTATCGTTTTAGTATGTGAGTTTTTGTTCAAAAATATGTGTCATTCTAGTTTTTTGACTAAATTTTTTCTATTTTTAACCCTACTATTGAATACAAAAGTAATTATTATTTAAATGAAAAGTAAAAAGTAGGGGTACATGCGTCATGTTCTACCTTTCTTAAAAAGTGTGCAAGTTTCCAAAATGACAGATATTGTTGAACGGAGGGAGTAGGAAAAACAATTACCAAGTTGGCACGTTTTCTACCCTGTAGCAATCCATTGCCTTCCCTTCTCTGTACAAATGCCATTTTTTTTTCTTTTTCATTTCCAAACCCAACAGAACAAGGACACACACGTTCTGTTCCAGCCTCTCTTCTCCACTCCCTACTCACGGTAATTTTTACAATCTACACCAGTAACTTCATTCCCTGTTTTCCATTGGAAATGGCTGCATCTATCACTCCAGATTGCAGCAGTTTCTATTCTCTTCTTGTGTCTGCATATTCGAAGAGGCAAACCACTAGAACTGTGATAAGTGTCCAAATGAGCATGTTTTATAGGTGTATTTTATATATAATATTAGCACTTTTCTTGCTCATTTCTCCACTTCGGTTAGTTTTCCTCTAGTTTATGTTTTATTGTTTATCTCACAAATTTATTGGTTTAACATGAGGAAAACCAAGCTGGAAGTAAAGTAGGCAAAGAGACGAACGCATTGACGCAAACGGCTCAGAAAACGGACTTATAACGAAGAATGTAGAGCCGGTTGAAGATTGTTATATATATATATGTATATAATATACATAATATCGCATGAGAAGGCTGAGACGTCCGCGAGTGGGCATGCAACCCGCCATAAGGGGGGCGGACACCACACACAAGACCGCCTGGCGTCAATGTGGCGGACGGTGGAGGAGGCTACCGCCTCTTAAGTGGCGGACAAGAGAGTAGCAACCGCGAGGCGGACACAACAGAGAGAACCGCCTAGTATGTGGCGGTAGTGCAGGCGGACAAGGAACACAAGACCGCCTGAATTGCATGCGGACACGAGGCGGTTGTGAATAAAAATATCAGTCGCGACCAGTTTCTCTGCGCCCGTCGTCTCTGCAACTTGGCTCCGCCGACTGTCTGCAACTCGTCCACTGCATATCTATACTCTATCTACTCCGCCTACCTTATTTCGCTCCCCGTCTCCAACTCCTGTCCCCTGCAATCAATACTTCAATCAGTGAGCAATCAATGAGCTCAATCCATTCACGTGTTCCTTATCTGCTGCCTTTGCCTTTTCCTTCCCTATTTAAACCCACGAGCTTCACCCAATAAATCACTCACGAATTCACCAATCGATCCACGACCACTTCACGCCATCTCATTTCTCTTCTCCCGCCTTCTCCATTTTATTTATTTTACAGTCTACCAAATTCACCTCTAGCCCTACGTACACAAATAGCAGAGTGAGACGGAGTGATTACGGATGATTTCTATTACTCTCGTCTCTATCTATCTATTTAATATGTTAGGCTAGTTTACGTTTACTCTGGGAATAGTTATTATGTATCTGTATTAATTATGCAATATTTCTACTGGTTTATTTATACAGTTTGTTACGTTTTAAAAGTTATCTCGCCTTTTTAATAGATCTCGCGAATTTATTAAAATGTTTTCCTAAGTCTATTTTGATCAGACCAGGTGATAAATAGACAGGTTAATTAAGGCGTATAACTGGAGGAAACTTGTTATGATTTAATAAGTTAGTATTCAGTTGCAAATGTAATTCCTCAATACTCCTCTGCCGTTCGCAGGCTTTGCTTGAACCTTGATTAGAACCTTGCATTACAGGTGAACGAGTTCTTATGAGGCTATGACTTAGTCCTTAAGATAATTACAGGAACCTTGCCAAATTATTAAACCAGTAGAGATAGCTTAATTATGCAGATTATATTAACCTGACCCAGAGTTCCATTTTATTTATCTGTCAACTTAGTTTTTTTATTCTTTCTTTTTATTTATTTTACAAGTCAATTAATCCCCCCTCTTGTGACACGCTTAGGTACTATTATATGTACATTAGTCCCACGGTTCGACATCCGGTTGCTTACATTTTCACTATACTACTGCGACCGGGATTTGTTTGCAGCCCGACGTTTAATTTGAGTTTTAATTTCTTTTCTTTTAATTTTACACCAGTTTAACCACTCACTTTATAACGTCTGCAAACTGGTACCAACATACGTGCTGACACTTCTCTTCATTTCCTCCTTGTTCTTATAGTAACTGACGAACAGAACATACATGTTTCTGTGTCTGTCTTCATTTCCTTCCTGCATCTGCGTCCTATGAAGCAGTGAATCACTAGAACCTTACACATGACGCACTAGGTGCAGAATGGGCAGAAACCTGCACATCTTTATCATCCTCTTCTTGTCTGAAGTGATAAATCGGCACTAGAACTGCTGCAAGTAATACACTCCAATAGCACACACCAAATTGAACAAGCTGGAGCTTTAACCAGCCCATTTCTGAAACGGTAATACACTTCAACTTATATTTCATCCGGCAATTAAAACATAGAAGTTTCTTTTTTTTTCGGTCACACTAGTAAACAAACATTGACAGATAATAGAAGTTATGCCAGGTAGTTTGGTAACCAATCTCATGCTGGAGCACAACAGCAAAGATAGCGAACAAACCAGAGTAAAAGTTACCTTGGCACAAAGCTGACTCCGCAAGGAAATCCAGTCACAGGGGAACACGAGGTAGGAAACTACGTTTGTATACCATAACATACTGCTCCAACATAGTTCTTAGATTATTACTTAATGCAGAACAAATTAGACCAGGGCACTTGTCCTACAAATTCTGCCTAACTAATGAGATCCCTTACGAAATGAGCTACATCATGAGAGAGCAAGAGAATTCGAAATGCAATGTAGATACTGTTTCATTGATTGCAGAGATATTACAACAAAGTATTTATAGACTCAGCTGATTACAATAGCAAACTAACATACAGACTACCGATGGACTGTAATTGAGACTGGGCCTAGAATGATATGGACCGGACTACATTAGCTTAGTATGCCCCTGCGATCGGAACGTGGGCAAGGCCAAGAGACGATCGAAGAGTTGCAAAACGTGAAGCAGGAAGCGATTTAGTCAAGAGATCAGCTAGTTGTTCCTTGCCTGCAAGATGAGTCACAATCAGAGATTTAGTTTTAACCTGCTCACGCACAAAGTGAAAGTCCAGGCCAACATTCTTTGTTTTGAAATGCAGGACTGGGTTTGCAGCAAGATACGTGGCTCCCAAATTGTCACAATGTATCACCGGTGGTTGCTTAAGAGGAACACAAAGTTCACACAGTAATTGCTGAATCCAAAGTATAGTTCAGCTGCTCCAGCTGCAACAGCCCGATACTCAGCTTCAGTTGTTGATCGGGCAACAGTTTCCTGTTTCTTGGATAACCAGGAAATAAGAGAGGAGCCCAAGAAAATTGCATAAGCTGAAGTAGAGCGACGAGTAGAAGAATCAGTGGCCCAATCTGCATTAGTATAACCGACTAGATCCATAGAGGAGAAGTGTGGAAGAAATAAATGCAAATTGCTGGTTCCATTCAAGTATCGAATGACACGTTTCAGAGCAACCCAATGGACTTGCTGAGGACGGTGCATAAACTGATAGAGTTTGTTCACAGCATAAGAGATATCTGGTCTAGTTAGACTCAGATATTGCAAGCTTCCAAGCAGACTGCGAAATAAGGACTGATCTGCAAAAGGAGGAATGTGCGTGTCATTGAAATCAGTTGTAGAAGCAAGGGGAGTAGCGACAGGTTTACAAGAGGTCATCTGCGCCTTAGCAACAATCTCAGTAATGTACTTGGTTTGGGGGAGATACAAGCCCTGAGAATATCGATGCACCTGAACTCCCAAAAAAAAGGATAAAGATCCTAAATCACGTACAGGAAGAACCGCTTGAGATGCTGAACAAATTTGTTAATCAATTCATCAGATGATCCGGTAACGGTTATATCGTCAACATAAACCAACAGATATAGCAGATCAGCACTAGATGAGAAAACAAACAGAGACGAGTCAGCCTTGGCAGCAACAAACCCAGCAGACACGGAGTGTTGCTTAACTTTTCAAACCAGGCACGAGGAGCCTGCTTTAAGCCGTAGATGGATTTGTTTAACTTGCAGACATAACCAGGATGAGCTGGATCAGAGAAGCCATGGGGTTGTTTCATATAACCTCCTCAGTCAAATCGCCATGTAAAAACGCATTTGAAACATCCAACTGACGGATGGACCAATTGCGGATGACAGCCAAGGCAAGAACCAGACGAATAGTAACAGGTTTAATGACTGGGCTAAATGTTTCCAAGTAATCCAACCCATAGGTCCGCGTATACCCTTGGGCTACTAATCGTGCTTTGCGCCTCTCTATCGTACCATCTGAATGAAGTTTTGTCTTCAAAATCCATTTACAGCCCAGTATGTTCGAATTGACAGGAGGAGGGACAAGAGTCCAAGTATTGGTAGAAAGCAAAGCATCGTATTCTTTAGTCATGGCCTGACACCATTCGGGATATTGAAGAGCCTGAGTATATGTTGGTGAGTCTGGGATAAGGGCAGATGGAACAGTGGTGGTATTCCAGGCGATGGTACCATCGGTGCGTATTTTAGGTTTAACAATGTTTGCTCGAGAACGGGTGACCATAGGATGCACAGGAGTTGGGTTAGAAGAGTCGGGAGAGGGAGAGGAAACTGTCGGAGCTGAGATAATGGGTAAAGTAGTGGTATCAGAGGAATTTGAAGTGTTAGCAGAAGTATAAGTGGGAGATTGAGCTGGAGCTGGGACTGGACGAGTGAAAGTGGTGATATCTAGAAGAGGATCAATCTGATGCGAAGTGGAGGGGGGGAGCTGACAAGCAGACAATCGGCTAGCAAAGGGGAATGTCTTTTCGTCAAAAACAGCATCTCTAGAGATATAGATGCGACCAGACTTAGGATCCAAACATACATAACCACGATGTTTCTGACTATACCCCATGAATACACACGACATACTCCGAAATGAAAATTTATGTGGCTGATAAGGACGAAGATTAGGCTAGACTGTGCAGCCAAATACCCGAAGCGCAGTATAGTCTAGGACTTTACCAAACAAAACTTCGTATGGACTTTTCATAGCAAGAGTAGCAGTAGGTGTTCGATTGAGCAGATACACCACAGTAAAGAATGAATAAGTCCAGTATTTGAATGGTACAGATGATTGATATAATAAGGATAGTCCTCTATCCACAATGGTTCTATGCCGATTCTTAACACTCCCGTTTTGGGAATGAGCATGGGGACATGTAATGCGATGAATGATTCCCAATTCTTTGAACAGAGGTATAAGAACAGAAAATTCCCCCCACCATCTGTTTGGAAAGACAAAACAAAAGTCCCAAATTGATTTTTGACATAAGCCAAAAATTCTTTAACAGCAGCCTAGACACCAGACTTCAAAGATAAGGTAAATAACCATATGTATTTACTATAATCATCCACCAAAGACAAATTATCTGCAACCATTCAAAGCAAGCAAAGGGGCAGGTCCCCAAACGTCCATAAACACTAATTGAAAAGGTTTAGTAGACCGAGAGGGAGAGGAGGGATAGGGTAGAGCATGGGTTTTTCCTGCCCGATAGCTAGCACAAATAAGAGATACAGGACTATGTTTGGAGGTACAGGGTAAGTTGTACTTATTCAGAATAAAACTGGTAATTCTATCATTAGTATGTCCAAGCCGAATATGCCAGGTTGTCGAGTCTGTTTTGGCAGAAAAATAAGCAGACCGTCACTGGGCAGTAGCTGGAGCATCAGCTTCAAAATGATATAATCCATCTTTAACTCCTTCTGTAAGAAGTATAGCCTGAGTATCCTGATCCTTCACATAAAAATGGGAAGAATGAAATTCAAAGAATACTCCATTATCTGAGCAAAATTGTCGAACAAATAACAAATTCTTAGAAACATGTGGCACATGAAAGATATATGATAATAGGAAATCACGATCAGATAGAGAGAACCGACCCGTGCCTTGATTTTCAATAGGAATCATAGATCCATCACTCATCGACACAACGTCTGTTCCAGTATAAGGATAAGAAGTTACAAACAAATTCGACAGGTCATGAGTAAAGTGATCTGAGACAGCAGTATCGGGATACCAAGACTGATCTGGAACTGGAGAGTACTTATGACCAGCAGAGGAAAAATTGGCAGAAGGTTGAACTGGAATGACCGCCTAATAGGAGTGATTGTAGCGGTGGTAGCAGGCTATAGCCTTATGACCAGGTTTCTCACAAATCTGGCACACCGGTCGCATATCAGGCTTCCCATTGAAATAATAATAACCAGATCCAGCTGCTGAACCAAAACCTCGACCTCCACTGTTATTTCGACCACGTCCCCGAGAACGTCCTCCTCTACTGTTCCCGCGACCACGCGAGGTATAATTCCCCTTATCACGAGAGGTATTATTCGCAGACAAAGATGATTCAGTAGTAGTGTTATTGGCCGATAGATTGTTATTAGTAGCAGTGTTAGCAGCATGACGATTTAGCCGATTTTCAACAGCCAACAATTGACTCATAACAAGGGATGTGCTGAGTTTACCAGATTGACTCAACAGAATAGTCGAAATAGAGTCAAATTCCTCAGGAAGACCATGCAAAATGCAATGACACAAATCATTCTCATTGACAGCAGATCCAGCTACAGATAAAGAGGAGGTGAAATACCCCTAAATTAATTTAAATTAATTTATCAATTATTAAATTATTGTATGGAATTATGAATAATAAATTATTATATTCTTATATGGAATTATGGAAATTAAATCATGGGTTTCTTCTATTTAATCCTAAAGAATACTATTAAATATTGGATTACTATATATTATTATATAAGTATTATGAATTTAATAATCAGATCTATAAGTCAATAAATCTTGGAAAAATTTCTAAACACTCCAAGTATATTATAAAGATTTTAGAAAGAGTGGGAACATTAAATTGAATCATAAAAGTCAATATAAAATCATGGGAACCCTAAAGCTTATTAAGCCTTGCTAGGGTTGACTTTTTGAGAATGGTAAAACCAGCCCATGAAACCTATACCAATAAAAAGGTTATGGAAAACCAAGAAGATTGATAAAAAGAACGTCAAAAACGGATCATCCTAGCCAAAGTTATGATAAAATGAAGTTTAAAGCCAAAATTTTGAAGGATGCTGACGTCGCAAGGGCCTGCTGACTCAGCCACGCCCGCCTCGGGAATCATGCCACGTCAGAGCGCCTGAACCCCTTCTATTTCGGTTAACTCTTCTCAGCCACCATCAGTTATTGCCCCATTTTCAGACGTCAATATCTTAACCATCCTAAGGTATTTTTGCATGTCATTTCTTTCATTCTCTTCTCCTTAATCTTATCTTTGAAACCATTACTCATACATTCCCTAACTCTTTCTAAATCCGTCGCAAACTTGATCTAAAGTTGCCTCCTCGAACACTTGCAACCCAGTTTTCCAGAAAAACCGAATCGGTAAGGTAACTTCTCCGAGGTGTATCTCCTTCATCTCTCCATGAAAATTAGAGTTCTATAGCTCATTTTGTAGATCTCTAATCCCTCTACAACTTTCCTTTTTATGTCCAAGGCTGATTCTGAATCGAGTAGAAGTTAAAGGCGTCTAAAGTTCGCTAGTCGGACACGGTGGATTTTCTGGCCATATCCTTTCCAGAAAACGATAGGTAAACCCAGATCTTGTGAGATCTGTAACTTTCTCTCTAATCTATTAAATTCAATGATTCTTCCACTAGTGTTTAGAGTTACATCCCTACTTTAAAATGTGGTAGGTTTTGGGGATTGAATCTTTCCTAGTTGGCGCGAGTTGGTCCGTGAAGTAGCCAACTCGAACTGTACATAAAATCATAGAAAACACAAAGGTATAAACTCGTAACTTTCGGGTTAAATTTCTTTCCGTATAATGCAAGTTAGATTAAGTTCTTGCTATCAATTTGTAGATCTATAATTCCTCTTTCGATTAAGCCCACATACGTATTCTAATTTGATCTAGAACTTAACTTATAGATCCTCAAAGTGAGCTCCTCGAAACAGTCAAGTTCGAACCTTTTCCAGAAAACTGAAATCGAATTCCTTCGATTTGTGTAATTCCGGTGAGTTTTCTTCCAAATCTTCCGATGTTACTAACCGGTTTTTCATCATCGACCAAACCCACGTATCAATTTCGTGTATTATGCATTGTGTTAGGAGAATTTGGCAAAATTGAATTCGAACTGACATAACCCTAAACTGAGTTAAACCTAGAATCGTATTTGATGTACACTGCATTATAGCTAGCAAAATCAGTACCATTAGAACCGGAATTCAATTTCGAATCCAATGAAACAAGAATCATCGAATTTCGTTCTGTAGATTGAGAGATATTGAAGGATTAGTACTCGGGTATCGGTTTCGATTTGTTGAAGAACTCGAGTTTCAGTGGCCGTCCGATCATAGGTTTTAGAAACGGACGGCCGAGATTAAAACGTGGATAGATTTAGTTGTTTTCAGTTTTATCAATTCCAGAATTAAACCCTAACTTGTTGAATTAATTTAAATACCTTCCTGAATGTATTTTGACTTGAAATTTTAACCATAGATTCCTTATAAAATGTAGGTTATTATGATGTAAATTAATATCGGTTTTGAGTTTTTGAACGTAAGTTATGAGTTTTGCAAGTTATGAGTATTATGGAATTATTTAGATAATTTTAAAAGATATTTTTATGAAATAAAAATTTTATAATATGTCTAAAATGTTATAGCTACTATATATTTAATTTGGGAATTTTTGGACAATGGTAAATGGGTTTAAAATTGTGTTTATGAATTTTTCATAAGAATAACTTATAACATATGGTTTCTAATGTAACAAAAATTAAAGTATAGTTTATTAATAAACCTTTTAGGTTGGGAAATAATGAAAAGATTAAACTAACATTTAGTAACAGTATGTTTATAAATATTTTGGGAATTAACTTTTAAGTGAAGTAAAAATTATTTACATATATATAATTATATATATACTTATATGAGAGAAATAAAAATAGAAAGTGATGTTAAACCAAGGAACTAAACTAATCTACATTTAATTATTAAATAATATGGAAGTTAACATTCTTGATTAAAACTAAGGAAAAATATATATATTTACACATATATAAAAGCGAATTAAATAGTAACTTAGGTTAAAACAAGGAGCTAAATAAATCAACACTTATATTAACTAAATACTATAGAAGCTAATATTCTAAGATGTAGCAAAAGAAATACTTTATAAAACATACATGGAGTGCAGATAAATGTTGAAGTTAATAAATATAATTTAAATACAATAAGCTACATAAAGGATGACTTAAATAAATTCTAATACAGGTACAAGCATATATATATTAACTAAATAAAGGAAAATACTTTATTTTATAAACCATATATATATATATATATCGGTTGTGGATATGTCTAAAAGTTATTAAATATAATTAAATACAATAAAAATTCTGAAAAATGTTCTGGATAAATCTTAATACATAAAGATATATATATATATAAATACATTAAAAATAGATGAAGGAAATCACATTTCTTGTGGGAATATAATAAGAAGAATATATATATTAAACTTTAGGATTTTAATCGGTGTGTAATAAAATAGTCAACGGTAACTTAAGAGTTTAATTTCACAACGTAAACGTAGCACGGTCTTGGGCTAATCTACTGAGCCCAAGTCTATGAACTCCAAAAGCCCACTTAAACAATTCAAAGAGAGTTTGGGCCACTCTCAGGGTCAAATCCTAAATCGTTCCAGTTTAAACGAAATGGACCTAACAAAAGATTTAATTAACGAAACCTAGCCCAAATCCTTGTGAGAGAATAATGGTAAACCTGGAACTATAAATCAGTAAGAATAGAAGGTGTTTAACTTATAAGTCCTTTAACTAATCAACACTTGGAACACCTTAATTATAGGTTACTGTTGGGGAATCACTCATTCGAGTTAATCATTGTTCTTCACATACCAGGTACGGTTTATCGTACTCTTATGCTTTGCTAACAAGACTTAAGGGATGTTTGTGACAAACACTAAATGAGCTAAAATGGATTTCTAAAAGGAAATGGTTGTGTGACTAACTGAGCCTTGAATGTGAAACTTACATGGGTATTGGTTCCTTCTATTTGGTTGTTCCATTAGACATTAACTGCTTAGGGTTTACGCTTCTGCACTCTGTAGGACTGAGTGTTTTGGTATTGCTCTGGGTAGTTAGTGATCTAGTGGGAATATGGAGAAGGACAATCTTGGTAATTCTTCTTTTGACTCTGGATATCATTTCATCCATGAGCTGGGTCTTGTTGTTTTGACGTGCGCGCGTCTTCAATGGTAACAGTGAGGGGCTGTATATCCCCTGTCCCAAAAAGGGACGTAGTAAATAGTGAGGGGCTGTATATCCCCTGTCCTAAAAGGACGTACTTGGCGGTGGGGGCCATCTCTCCCAGTTGATTCTTTTCCACTCTTGAGTTATGGGTTCTTGGATCTCTTCTTTCATTCCTAGTCCTTGTGACTACTTGGGTCTTCCTATTCCTAACTGAAACTGAATCTAACATAAACAATGGATGTACACTAACTTATGGTGTGATTCTTCTGATTGACTAACTTTAACTTTCTGTTATGTATTACTTTCGCAACTTGTTATCTTGACTTGGTGATTTTCGAAGTGCCTTGTTCCTCTGTGTGGTTTTAAGTGATTTTATTCAAGCTATTATTTATTAAAGAGTTGTATTATAAGTTTGTTTTGGAGGATCGTACTAGTTCCATTCCAGGGAACTGACCCACCCCTCTCGGGGTGGGCTGCTTGGTTTTATCTTGCAGGTACGAGTTATTATACAGGTGGCCACGAAGAGAACGAGTGATTGGGATGGGATTAGGTTTTGTGGAGAGTTAATGTGTTTTATTACTGTTTTAATTTTGTTAAGTTTTCTCGAGGTTCAGACCGTGACTGTTGTAATCTTTTAAAGTCGTAATTGGTGAGGTTTGGTGTCAGGTGTTTGGAACCCGATGGTCTGTTACGCCTTTAGTATTTTATTTCCGCTATAAATATGTTAAATAGGGGCGTTACAGGAGGCAAGCCACTTGGCTCTATTAAAGTAACCGGTTATGGAATTGGTATCCTTCTTAAGAGAATACAGTTGGAAACGTAATTGTTGGAGACGTGCTGCTGCTTGAGAAGCATATATTTCATGTAGATAATTCCATATCTGATAGGAAGTGTCACAGTCTATTACCTGGCCTTGTACATCTTCTGTCAAAGATGTCATCAGAATGGAGACGATCATTTGATCGCGTTGGTTCCACTGAGCAAACTCGACAGCCTGGTCTGATGTCGGAGAAGGCTTTGATCCGTCAACATGCCCAAACAAATCGTAACCGCGGAGGTACGATTCCAACTGGCGCTTCCACAGGGGATAGTTGTCGCCGGTAAGTTTGAGGAAAGAGGCCGCAGGTCCAACTAGGTTAGGAATAGTAGTGGTGGTGGAAGTGGTGGAAGTGGAAATGAGGGAAAAATTTTGTGAGTTCTATAATTCAGGGTTAGGAGGTGAGTTGAGAGACGCCATCAGAGCTCGGTGGAGGTGAGCTCTGATACCATACGAAATGAGCTACATCATGAGAGAGCAAGAGAATTCGAAATGCAATGTAGATACTGTTTCATTGATTGCAGAGATATTACAGCAAAGTATTTATAGACTCAGCTGATTACAATAGCAAACTAATATACAGACTACCGATGGACTGTAATTGAGACTGGGCCTAGAATGATATGGGCCGGACTACATTAGCTTAGTATCCCTTATTACCAAACTTTACGGTGGAAAGAAGCGTACAAACTAAAGGTTTAATATATTCATAATGTATGAAACGACCCATAGACATCCCTCAATTGTCAGTGTAACATTATAAATTAAAGTATAGTTTATTAATAAACCTTTTAGGTTGGGAAATAATGAAAAGATTAAACTAACATTTAGTAACAGTATGTTTATAAATATTTTGGGAATTAACTTTTAAGTGAAGTAAAAATTATTTACATATATATAATTATATATATAGTTATATGAGAGAAATAAAAATAGAAAGTGATGTTAAACCAAGGAACTAAACTAATCTACATTTAATTATTAAATAATATGGAAGTTAACATTCGTGATTAAAACTAAGGAAAAATATATATATTTACACATATATAAAGCGAATTAAATAGTAACTTAGGTTAAAACAAGGAGCTAAATAAATCAACACTTATATTAACTAAATACTATAGAAGCTAATATTCTAAGATGTAGCAAAAGAAATACTTTATAAAACATACATGGAGTGCAGATAAATGTTGAAGTTAATAAATATAATTTAAATACAATAAGCTACATAAAGGATGACTTAAATAAATTCTAATACAGGTACAAGCATATATATATTAACTAAATAAAGGGAAATACTTTATTTTATAAACCATATATATATATATCGGTTGTGGATATGTCTAAAAGTTATTAAATATAATTAAATACAATAAAAATTCTGAAAAATGTTCTGGATAATAAACTTAATATCTATATATATATATATATATATATATATATATATATATATAAATACATTAAAAATAGATGAAGGAAATCACATTTCTTGTGGGAATATAATAAGAAGAATAATATATTAAATTTAGGATTTTAATCGGTGTGTAATAAAATAGTCAACGGTAACTTAAGAGTTTAATTTCACAACGTAAACGTAGCACGGTCTTGGGCTAATCTACTGAGCCCAAGTCTATGAACTCCAAAAGCCCACTTAAACAATTCAAAGAGAGTTTGGGCCACTCTCAGGGTCAAATCCTAAATCGTTCCAGTTTAAACGAAATGGACCTAACAAAAGATTTAATTAACGAAACCTAGCCCAAATCCTTGTGAGAGAATAATGGTAAACCTGGAACTATAAATCAGTAAGAATAGAAGGTGTTTAACTTATAAGTCCTTTAACTAATCAACACTTGGAACACCTTAATTATAGGTTACAGTTGGGGAATCACTCATTCTAGTTAATCATTGTTCTTCACATACCAGGTACGATTTATCGTACTCTTATGCTTTGCTAACAAGACTTAAGGGATGTTTGTGACAAACGCTAAATGAGCTAAAATGGATTTCTAAAAGGAAATGGTTGTGTGACTAACTCGGCTTGTGTGACTAACTGAGCCTTGAATGTGAAACTTACATGGGTATTGGTTCCTTCTATTTGGTTGTTCCATTAGACATTAACTGCTTAGGGTTTACGCTTCTACACTCTGTAGGACTGAGTGTTTTGGTATTGCTCTGGTTAGTTAGTGATCTAATGAGAATATGGAGAAGGACAATCTTGGTAATTCTTCTTTTGACTCTGGATATCGTTTCATCCATGAGCTGGGTCTTGTTGTTTTGACGTGCGCGCGTCTTCAATGGTAACAGTGAGGGGCTGTATATCCCCTGTCCCAAAAAGGGACATAGTAAACAGTGAGGGGTTGTATATCCCCTGTCCTAAAAGGACGTACTTGGCGGGGGGGCATCTCTCCCAGTTGATTCTTTTCCACTCTTGAGTTATGGGTTCTTGGATCTCTTCTTTCATTCCTAGTCCTTGTGACTACTTGGGTCTTCCTATTCCTAACTGAAACTGAATCTAACACAAACAATGGATGTACACTAACTTATGGTGTGATTCTTCTGATTGACTAACTTTAACTTTCTGTTATGTATTACTTTCACAACTTGTTATCTTGACTTGGTGATTTTCGAAGTGCCTTGTTCCTCTGTGTGGTTTTAAGTGATTGTATTCAAGCTATTATTTATTAAAGAGTTGTATTATAAGTTTGTTTTGGAGGATCATACCAGTTCGATTCCAGGGAACTGACCCACCCCTCTCAGGGTGGGCTGCTTGGTTTTATCTTGTAGGTACGAGTTATTATACAGGTGGCCACAAAGAGAACGAGTGATTGGGATGGGATTAGGTTTTGTGGAGAGTTAATGTGTTTTATTACTGTTTTATTTTTGTTAAGTTTTCTGAGGTTCAGACCGTGACTGTTGTAATCTTTTAAAGTCGTAATTGGTGAGGTTTGGTGCCGGGTGTTTGGAACCCGATGGTCTGTTACGCCTTTAGTATTTTATTTCCGCTATAAATATGTTAAATAGGGGCATTACAAAAATTGGTATCAGAGCGTAGTTACGCTCTGAACCCGAGAAAACAAGCCGAGTGAAATACTTAGATTATAGGTGCACTTAAAACTGGGGAACTGGGGTAGAATTGGGAAGTGAGAATTCCAGAAAGGCGCGTGACCCTTACCCCATACTTACTTTACTACTTACGTTTTACTTCACGTGCCTACGAACCGTCCTTAGGACGTTATAAATATTACATACTTTACTACATAGATACTTAGACTCAACAATACACCTTCTGAGTAACAAAACCGTCAATACCAGCTAAATGTCTCGAAGAGGAGGAAGAGGAGCTGGTCCTTCAGGAGGCTATGGACCCGACGCTGTCACCCCTGAGGTTATAGCACAGATCGTGACGGCTGCATTAGCTCAGCAGCAGGCTCAGATCCCACAACCACTACCGCCACCACCCAATGGTCCCCGGGAGTTCAACTGGCTGAAGGCAGTCAACGACCTTCATCCCCCAGTCTACGAAGGCCAGCCAGAACCGAAGACCTTATAGAGATACATCGACGAGATGCAGAAGGCCTTCACCTCTCTGCACGTTCCAGCGGGTCGCCAGGTGGACATAGCGGCCTACTTTCTCCAGGGACCCGAGCATCGATGGTGGAAGACCGCCAGAGCTGAGCTGACTACCCAGGCGGACTTTGACTTTCCAGCCTTCTTGGTGGCCCTGAGAGCCAAGTTCTATCCATCCTACCTACAGAAGAGGATGAGGAGCGTGTTCGAGCAGCTGAAACAAGGGACTTCTTCTGTTGCTGAGTACTATAACAAATTTGTGGAGTTGCTCGCTGTTATTGGAGAGGGAGCTTACGCTCTGAGGTATCTGGTGGACAAATTCCACACCGGCTTGAACTTCAGGATCATGACTATGATCGGTTCCACCAGAGGGATGACCTTACAGGTATGGAACATGATTTAGAATTTCTGGTACGCAAAGATTTCCCTACTAACACATATTGTCACGACAGGAGCTAGCGGATGACGCAAATGACTACGAGACCACCATTACCTACCAGGACTCTGTGCTAGGCAAGAGTAAGGGAGATGGTGGAAGAGGGAATGGAGGAAACTCTTCCCAGAATCATGACAAGAGAGGAAGATTTTTCAAGGGAGGGAACAAGAAAGCCATTGTCTCTTATCATGCTGATGCTGAGCCCCTCCGCTCCCAGCCATTTATGGGGCTGAGATAAATTAGAATCTCCAACTGGAACAGGGAACCAACCTGCAAAAAGTACTTCTACAAGCGGTGCAAGAAGGACCACCCGGGCAAGGATTGTAAGGGAAACCTGGTGGATTGCAACCACTGCGGCAAGAAGGGGTACAGATCGTTCGAATGCTTTTTGAACCCGGATTCCAGGAACTTCAAGCCACGCATCGGGACCACTGCTAGAGCCCCAGCTGCTACTACTACTGGAGGAGGTCGAGGTGGCACAGGAGGTGTTGGACCATCTACCAGCCACCCTGCCCAGAGCCATCCATAGAGGCCGGGACAGAACTACCCCCAGAGGCCGGGCAAGGCACCGATTCTTAACCTAGTGGACTGCGTCGAGGCGGCAAGTGATGACCCGAGTTCACCTGGTGAGGACTACTTCCCTCACGAAGAAGCTTAGACTTCTACTTCCTTTACATTCCATTGGCTAGTTTTTTTTCTTTTCCAATGTAAAAGGGATGAACTATAAACCCTTTATTTTGTTTTGCTTCGAACCTTTTCATTACCAGTTGTGAACCGTGACTTATTTATTTAATGGCAATTGTTGTTTCCATTCAGCTGTCGATATTTGCTTTCCTATTTTGCCATTTTCCACACCCAACATCCCCTTTGAAGCCAAACCACACCCACTAGAGAATTGTGAGGTATTGAGACCCGGGATGATCTTACTACGAGAGTACCTGACCCCAGCAGTCCAGTATGCATTGATCCTCAAGATCAGGGAGTTAGGTGTGAAGGAAGGAAATTTTTACACCCCTACCTTCAAGAATGGTTCAACCATGAAAGTGAAGATCATGTGCCTAGGTAAGAAGTGGAACCACACCACCAAGAGCTATGAAGAGGTGGAGGTGCCACCAATCCCGGAGGAACTACAGACCATCATTAGAGCTGCAGTTAAGGCAGCACAAGAATTGGAGGATGAGCCCATCCCAGACCTAACCTCCGACGTGTGCATCATCAACTTCTATGGAAAGGAGGGTAAGCTAGGGATGCACCAAGACAAGGACGAATCGCCAGAGTCCGTCACCAGAGGAGTTCCAGTGGTGTCCATATCACTTGGAGACGACACGGAGTTCCTATTTGGTGATCAAAGGAGGATGGACCTTGCTACCAAGATCCTCCTGAAGTCGGGTGATGTACTAATTTTTGGTGGGGCAGCTAGACTCATCTACCATGGGGTGAAGAGAATCAAGCCCAACACAGCCCCCACACCCATCATTAACCAGACCCACATGAAACCGGGCCGTCTAAACCTAACCTTTAGACAGACCTAGCCTTGTACTTTACAATTTCAGCGTTGTAAATTTTAAGTTGCTCATGAAGCTTTCAATAAGAATGGAAATTCTAAGAATTTTTTTGCTTCATTGTAGGGGTTGGAAACTCAGGGATCAGGTTGAATGTGTTAAACCAAGGCCAAGCAAAGAGCAATGGAATGGTCATCACAGGTATAAGCATTAACCCTGAGTAATTACCTTGGAACATTTGCCCAAAATCTTAAAAATCTATCCTATAATTTCAGGCACGTTCTTATTAATGGAGTGGAGGCCACCGTCCTGTTTGACTCTGGAGCCTCCCATTCCTTTATATCCTAAGCTTTTCATGCTAAGATAGATGCCCCTACAGAGGATATCCATGACTGCTCAGTCTTGTTGTCGTCCAAAGAGTTGATCAAGTGCAGCAAGCAGTGCAAGAATCTAAGCATACACATCAAGGGAGCAGACTTCCTTCTTGATGTCATAGTCTTCCCTGGCATGGGATTCGACATAATTGTGGGCATGGACACGCTACAGCGGTATAGAGGCAGACTACACTGTGCAGAGCATCGTCTCCTCCTGAAGTCAGCTACAGGGGTCACAGTGTCATACCGAATGCAACCTAAGCAGCCGACTGTGAAGGTTATATCGGCCTTATCCCTGATGAAGGAGGTGTCCAAGGGCGCTACTGCCTACTACTGTTATGCCCAGGATCTGAGGATGGATCCGAAGTTCCAGAGCAATGTTCCCCTTGTGTCGGAGTACCCCGACGTTTTTCCAGAGGAGCTACCTGGACTACCACCGCTGAGAGAGGTTGAATTCAACATCAACCTCATACCTGGCATGGGACCGATTGCTAAGGCTCCCTACCGGATGGGCCCTATAGAGATGGTTGAGTTAAAGAAGCAGCTGCAGGAGCTACTAGATAAGGGTTTCATCAGACCCAATGTCTCACCTTGGGGTGCTCTAGTGCTTTTTGTCAAGAAGAAGGATGGGAGCATGAGACTCTGCATCGACTACATGGAGCTGAACAATGTCACGATCAAGAACAAGTACCCACTGCCCAGGATCGATGACTTGTTAAACCAGCTGAGGGGAGCTAAGGTGTTCTCCAAGATTGACCCGCGTTCCAGATATCATCAGATAGCTGTAGCTGAGTCAGATATAGAGAAGACAGCCTTCCGGACCAGATACGGCCACTACGAGTTCACAGTGATGCCGTTTGGACTGACCAATGCACCAGTGAGATTCATGGATCTGATGCAGAGAGTCTTCCAAGCCCAGTTAGATAAGTCAGTGGTTGTGTTCATAGACGACATCTTGATCTTCTCCAAGAGTCGGGAGGAACACGAGCACCATTTGAGGACAGCCTTGGAGACTCTAAGAGAGAAGAAACTATATGCCAAGTTCAGGAAGTGTGAATTCTAGCTGGACAAGGTGTCATTTCTTGGACATGTGATCTCAACTGAGGGAGTTTTAGTAGACCCAGCTAAGATTGAGGTAGTGAAGAGCTGGCATAGACCTCGCACTATGACAGAAATTATGAGTTTCCTTGGGTTGGCTGGCTCTATAGACGCTTTGCGAAGGACTTCTCTAGGCTAGCCAAGCCCTTGACCTCTCTGATGAAGAAGGACAGCCCGTTTGTATGAACAGAGGCTTGTGAGGTCTCCTTTCAGGCGCTGAAGGACGCCCTGACCACAGCTCCAGTATTAGTGATCCCTGAAGGGAACGAGGGATACGAGGTGTATTGTGATGCTTCAGGCAGATGGATTGGTGGGGTACTGATGCAGAATGGCAAAGTGGTAGCGTATGCTTCTCGACAGCTGAAGAAGCACGAAGAAAATTACCCCACACACGACCTTGAGCTCCTCGCCATAGTCTTCGCCTTGAAGATCTGGCGACATTACTTGTATGGAGCCACAGTCCGGATTATGACAAACCATAAGAGTCTGAAGTACATCTGGACCCAGAAGGAGCTGAACCTGAGACAGCGACGATGGGTCGAGCTACTGGCTGATTATGACATCAACCTTCAGTCAACTGAAGGTAAAGGGAATGTCGTGGCAGACGCTCTGAGCAGGAGAGCATACTCACTCCTAGCCTTGATAGAGACGACCACGATAGCTGAGGAGATATACGCAGCCCAGGACAGTGATGTATACCTACAGGGCGTCAGGCAGAAGTTAGCAGACGGTTTGACTAATGGTCTGAAGTATGAGTACGAGCTAGCACTGCTGGAAAAAAAAGAATAAACAACGCCCCTTTAACAACGGTTATATTGTAAATCGTTTTTTTATCATAGGCCGGACATCTTAAACAACGCTTTGCTTACAAAGCGTTGTTTTTGTTATCAAGCCCAAAGTCAAAAACAACGCTTTGCTACAAAGCATTCTTTAAAGAGACATGTATAAAAAACACTTCATTTCTAAAGCGTTTTTTATGTGTTTAGGCGCGATAACATAAAAAAGGCTTCACTTAAGAAGCGTTCTTTATGCTAGCATAAAAAACGCTTCTTAAGTGAAGCGTTTTTTATGTTACCTAAATTATAATACACTCAGATCTTTTCGCCCTCCCGCCCAGTTTCTCATCAATCAAATCGCGACTGTTCCCCTTCCACAAACGCTCTCTGTAAACACGCTAAGCTAGATCTCAATCCAAACCATCCCAAATTAAATTTCATTTCGATTCCGCCGCGGCACTCCTCTTCTCTTCCCCTTTCTTCTATATGTGCTCACCATCTTCACTAGCTTCTAACATTTCTCTGCAACCCAGCGGCCAAACTGTTGATGCATGCATGCGTTGATATCAATCGTCGGCGCCTCGAGCTCTCTTGCTATGGGTAATATTATTGAGCTGCGAACATATATATGCCTATCGATCCTTTAGTTTCATATATATACTCTTCAGTAATTAATTTTGATTTTGCAAATCGCACGAACAGGGAACAGACCCCTGTCGCACACACGGCGGTGTCTGGATTACCACCGGCCCCAAGTAGCGAAAGGAACAACATACATGCGCGCTAGATCTGTCGGCTCTATTCTTGTGCTGATGAGGTAATTTTGCAAACCGAACTTCTTAATCAGGACAAATATACATGCTCTGTTTGTTTGGGATTAAGGATTAAGGCGTCTGTTTGTTTGTGATTAAGGCTTGAAATATATTGTGTGTGTATTGTTTGGGAATAATTTTGCATGCAAACAAACTGTGGCGTGCGCATTTGTTGTTAACCTATGTGTGCTTGCAAACCAAACTTGTTAATTGGGAACATATATACTCTGTTTATCTGTTTGTTTGGGATCGATTAACGGCGTGAATAAAGTGTGTACGTGTGTTTGGGAATAACTTTGCATGTAGACCAACGGACTTGCGCTCTGGTTTTTACTATATATGTGCTGATTGTTGTTAATCAGGCGCGCTTGTTGTAGTATATGTGCTGATTTTTACTTGCTGGTACAATTAATGGACTTGGGAATTAATGTGTAATATAATGCGTTTCGGCATGCATACAAATATAGTATATATGGCGAAATTAATTTGGTTAGATGATTATAGGGTGTATTAATTAATGCTATATATTATATTATAGTATAACCTAGGGTGCAAATATTAGATGACTATAGGATGTATTAATTAGTTACAAAGACATAGCATTACGGCAGCTTGCCTGACGTATTCCCCTTCCCCATATTGCTTTTACCTTAACATCCACCTAGAAGTTTATCTACATTTCTACCAATTCCAACATCAAAACTTTTAAGTTCCTTCACATTCTTCTCAGATTTGTTATCCGGTCAAGCTAGGCATTCCAATTAACCCTCTAATGTTTTGGAAATCTATATGACCACCATTGGCCATATTAGAGACCTCTAGCGCTACTTACAGCTTCTTAATTTCTTGTGTACTATTTTAGTATCCCTTTACATTTTTGGCTGTAACACCCCTACCATTAATACAGTGTTTACCGCCCAATCCTTACATATCAGATACACGCAGCGGATATTTACTTACATACATGGGTGATACCCAATGGCCGTTAGTCACCCACGTGACTAACAAGGCTACTACTTCTACATACAGCATCGGTCTGATGGACCGGAATCCCGAGTACTACAGTCTACAACAGCTTCGTTTACCAAATACTACTATCCATCTTCATTCAATACAATATCCAAGTACAATACAGTATAATCTACATACCGAGTTTACTAGGTTCCTTATACAGGTATAATACCTCTTCCGGTTCATACAACTCACTAAGAGATACTTACTACCCATTCCTCACTACTACATTACTTTCTAAATACACGGGGGTGCTAGTTAATACACCTCTACATTCTGCTACTACATCCAATGAAGTCCACTGGTCTCGTGCCTTGGACCGTATCCGCTTCGGGTACCTGCACACTAAAAAATGTCCCCGAAGGGGTCAGCTTTCGCCGAGCATGATACCGCATACCCCGCGTACTATGAGGGTACGCCACCACTTGGTCGATACATGCGGTTGATTTCATTTAAACATACATGCATCCATGCTCTTATTACACATAAAACATACTTACGCAAGGCATACATACATTCACTACATCACATACAAGGAATACAATAAACCATCCCAATACTACTTACCTTCTTCCGAAATACACATATCATTACATACACAATATACAATTCTTGTTAGCTTCATTGGTCCACCGGGTTAATCGAGTGGAGATTACTCTTTTACTCGTTACTTCATACACATACATACTCATACTCATACTTACTTACGGATCCATACTTACTTACTCTTACTCTTACTCAAGTTAAGTCGTCGGGACCTCCGGCCTGGGGACTACACCGTCCCACCTCCGGGATTTACTTGACTCACCAATCCGGGATGTACCCACTTTAAGGGATTTGGGCGCGGACCAGTTTAAGAGTCAGGAATTGCAGCCAACTCTTGTGACTCCGCATCCTCACGCGTGGCCGAAGCTATATCGGACTTGTAACTCATTCCAATTTATCACTTAAGTTAGGAGTTAGATAGTTAGGAATTAGTACAAGTCAACATCCAAGCCACATAATACAATACCCATATACACTTACATACAAATACATTACAATACAAGTACACTACAAGTATGATACACTCATCATCATTCATATGTTTCTGAATTATACAAACTATGTTCAAGACAAATATCAGAACAATTGTAAACAAGCACAAGTAGGTGCAATATGGTCCGATTCATGCATTTATCTTATTAGGTGATCAAATAAGCACACATCGGTGTAACCATATTAGGATACAGGGCATGAAGAAATCATACCTTTTTCCCGAAATTACTTTACCGGTGTCTCTTCGTTCCTTAGTCCTTACTTGTCCCTTGAGTCTTATTCTTGAACCAATGACTACATGCCAAATGGTTCAATAATACTAAGCATTACAATACATACGTAGTTACTACTCCCGTACTTACCCCGTTGTCCCGTGTTTCGGTTTAACTTATATTCATAATACTTACAACTTTCTTATTATTCCTCACACTTGTTTACACTTCGTAGGGCCTCCTAAAGGTCACCAAACAAGCCTTAACAACATCTAAAACCATTACCCATCAATGCCCATGGTAGTTAGAACCCTAAAAATCACATTGTTACAAGTTTTTATAAGTGGTCCGGGACTTGGTCCTGACCCAAGTCCCGGACATGCACTGAAAACACTCTCGACTGAATTTTGTATTGGTCCGGACTTGGTCTTGGACTAAGGTCCCGGACCACCTGCTGGTGTGACTCTCGAATTAATTTTAGGTGCGGTCCGGGATTGGTACATACCTAGGTCCCGGACCCTGCTAAAAACTGCTACTGGGATGATTTTTCAAACCCAAATCAACCCTTAATCCAATCCAATCATTCCATAATCTTTCCACATGTTTTGTACATAATTAAACACACTTAAACACTCACTAAAACTCCTAAATCCATGGTCCAATACCTACTCACTTCTTGCTCAAATTCACAAATTTCATTCACATTTTCATACTTTGCACACTTGTGCATTCCTACACCTCTCTTGCATTTAGCACTTTGCTCTAACTTCATTTTACCATTCCAATCATCTCCAAGCATCTACAATACTATACCCAAGTCACACTCTCTTTTACCATTCTTGCGCATTAATTTTTCCTAACTTATCCAATGCATGTGTTAAACACTTTGCTACAGATTTTGTATTCTTATTCTCATACTACTACCTCTTCATCACTACTAAAAATAACCTACTAGCTCCAATTCACCTTGGTTCTCCCATCACCAAGCCCCTAAATGTACAGTTCCTACCAAAATTTGCCATAGTTCACCTACAATTCTCACTTATCCACACATTCCCATATCACAAAATCCATTCTAGCCACACCCATACAAGGGTCCTACCAGCAATCCATCAACAATATACATTCACCAATACTTCTTCAAATACCAATACTCACTACTCATACACAACCTTTGGCTCCAAGGCTAACAATTCAGTACTAATTCACAAATACTCAAACTTCCTCAAAATACTTAAACTCCAATACTACAATACCAAACAATCGTTTACGATGCTTTTATTTGCTTACCCATTCCCATTACACTAATGCATTAAATGAGCATTAAGAAGGAGGCTATTACCTTGAGCTTAGATCTCCTTCAATCTTCCATTATCTTCTTCTTCT